>JANSTU010013223.1:4911-15005 GCA_027564075.1 Bolitophila hybrida | reverse complement strand
TAATAGCAAGAGGAACCTACTGATTTAAAGTGCTACATTCGAAAAACACTTTGGTCTGCCGGCCGGGTTTGAACCGGTGACCTCTCCCATAAACCAGGCCAACGCGTTAACCCACTCGGCTATGGCTATGGTTATATGATTCGGACATAGTTCTATTCTATTCTGTACTCACGTCAACGTAACAACATCTCATCGGTTCTGAAGCAGCAATTTATTATCGGATGTATATTGCATTTAAGGATAAATGATCGAAATCCTACTATGCAACACTATAGACACCCATGCATTGTTGGTGATTCAATTAAACTGTGCCTGTAACAATCGAACACTCATATAAAATTCACTCATTCTTTTACAAATCCAAATTATGCGCACAAATAATACCTTTAACAATTTAACTGAATTTAACTGAATTAATAAATAAACTAATTTTAACTGAAAGTTTATGTCCGTTTACCAAAATGACCGACACTACAATAGGTCCAATCTCATCAACAAAGAGACTTAAGAACTCCTCTATTTTCCTCGACTTTTGACGTCCATGGAAAATTCCAACTATCATAGGGCTATATGTACATTACATTATATATGCTATATGTACATTGGTCTGGTCTGGTCCGTCCAGTTTTTGTATATTGGACACTATCAACATTTAGGTTTATTTCAATCGATTTTGATTGATGAATGCTGCAGAAGCACACACGGTGTCCCACTTGTAATCCCATGTCCCAATATTGTTCACCGGTTAGTTGTGTACAAATGACTTTCCAAATAAACTGTAACACACCAAACGTATTTAAAATAGAGCCTGCGTATAGAAATGACTATCTGAAGACTAATTGTAAACCTGACTGCATACAAAAGGCAAGAAGGAAAGGATTTGCAGATGTAGGTGAATGCAAAAATGATTTGCAGAAATGTTAAATGTTAAAAAACACATAAAATTAGGTATTAGGTCACCCTAATATTCATAAATATTCAGATCCCCATGACCAACATTTCTTACAGATTTTTTTGCATTTAAAAAAAAGTCTGTCACGTTCCAAACTCACTTGACTTGAGGATTTTATGTGTGTTTTTTAAGATATTGACTAAAATTTGTGTGTAAATGTAACGTGACATGAAGCTTGGTCAAACTATGTTCTTTTTTCTACCATGCGAGAGGTAGTTTCGCATGAGCAATTTATAAACACCGATGCGAGTCACGCGATTCTTTGTCGCAAGGCTCTCGCATAATAGAAAAATATTTAAGAGACGGAGGAGGAGTGCTCACCAACTTGTAATATTCGCATTCGTCTGCGATTTCAAGTGCTTCACTATCGAAGGCAGGTCGGTCTCTTAGCTGGTTTAACGGCAATGATTTTCTCATTCCTGTGTGCTGAAGCATTTCCAAGCAGGAAAATATAGTTGATAATATTGAGAACCGATCAAGCTATCCGTTGCACTAAGCTCAGCTCAGCAATATTTTGGATGCATATAACACATGGTCGCGAAATACGACGCAATAGTAATTATTTTTTAAAGTAAACTAAATATTTATTACTTTTCATTCAAAATAATAAAAAAAATACTTAAATTATTTCATTACTTTTACTAGAAATACTAATTTTTACTAACTACATTTTAAAAAATAATGTGCCGATCTCTGATAAAATGCGACTTTATCAAATTCACCCCAAGCTTGTGCTTTGAAAGAGTCGCTAGACTGGCGAAATTGGCATAAGAAAAAAATAGAGTGTGTTTCAAATGTAGAGACGATGAGAGGACAAAGAGCGGCCCCAAAATGCGTACATGCCACTAGGAAATGTGATATCATAAATGAGGAGAGTATGGAGGAGTGTAGGAGAGTCATCGCTGCAGAATGTGGTAGAGCCTCTGTGCCTCGAATCAAAATTTCGGGTCAAATAAATGGATTCTAAAGGATAATATGAGCCAAAAAAAGGAAAAGAGCACCCCTCTGTTTTGGAAACGAGAAATATTTACCTCATCCAAAGAAAGTGCAGCTGAATTTTTCCACAGATCACATATATTACAGTGTTCATCTCATTGAATCCAGTAATCCAATTAATAATTACGGGTTCACACGACTGGTCCGGTCATGCTAATGTGCTATTTTGTGCTGTGCTACTCCTATTGGAGATTTTGTGCTCTAACTCTCACAACACATCCCCGATGGTTAGGAGATTACAGTGTTAAGTTGCTGAAAATGCTGGTACTGCAAAATCCCGGGTTTCCAAAAGGTTCCATAACATACTCTTTGAAGAAATATTCGGCGTCCTCTTCTTTCTCGCGGAAACAGTAAAGTTCATTCGCCAACAACTGGAGGAAGAAAAGAGGAAGGCCTAGTTTTTGGCTACGATGCTATAGAATTATAAATCAATTCAAAACCAAATTTATAAATGAAGTAACTATAATTGTTCTATTTTTTAAGAATTCACAATATCTTTTCTTGTCTTTGTTCTAAAATAGACAAACTTATAAATTACTGTTTATCCATACATTCCGTTTAGGGCAACATAGAGTTCTAGAAATATAAGAGACATTAGAGAAAAACTCCTACAGTCAAAATATATGCCTTTTACCTCTGGATCAGCAGCGAAGTAACACTTAACCGTCAGCCAAGCGGTTTCACATACATCCGGTGTATCTAAAAATGATAATATAATATCTATATATTATACAAAATATTTCAAATATTCAGCTTACGTATTGTGGAACATGTCGCTGAGACGGCTAGCAATTTTTCACGAATTTCCATTGGCAAAATATGCACTATTTGATCGAACAACACGTTGCCATTCTCATCGTACTGAATATTTAATAAAAAAAAATATACGTTTATGTATACGTATTATTAACATAATAAGTATATTTATTCTTACAAGTCCTACGGTACGAAATATACATTCAATGTAACACTTAAGCGCTGGATCATCGGGCAGGTTGCCATTCTTACTGCTATCTATGAGTTCTGCAATTAAATATAAAGGGCGAATTTTCAGTATAATACCACCACATATTTTGGAACAGTGTGTATACCATCGGAAACATTTACTTCAGCTTGACACGATTTCCGAAGAATCATCGCCGGTCCTTTAAGATGATTCGGAAGTTCTATGGCCTACAATTTCGTCTAACTATATGATCAAGATCATTGGAAATATGCAAACAAAACACACTTACACAAAGGGCACAGTTTACGATAAGAAAAATAACAAATACTAAAGTTTTCTTGTTGACTGATTCCATTTTGCGATTCACTTGAATAAACTCAATAGCATTGGATGACCATCATTTTTATACTTTTTTTTTGCATACACGTGAAAGATTATAATTTAACGTCTGTTATTACTGATATGATAAATATTATAAGACTGCCCTATGTTATGCCGTGGGCGTTGTATACACATGGCGTAATTGCTATAGAGAACCGTACTATTATGTTATGCAAATGCATTATCATGACCATAGAATAGTTTAATTATTACAGGTATTTTTAGTGAGAAAATGATAAATGTGTAAACAAAACCAAAGTCGGCATTACATATTTGGGTTAGGTTTATCAGGGCTATAACTTCCTCGAAAATATACGTAAATGGAGGACTCGACTATATACACTGGACCACACCGAAAAATTAAATTTGTAAATTTCTATATAAACTAACCATCGAGAGGGGTTAGGCAATTTACATATTTTAGATTTTCTATTCTTGACTTTTGTTCGAATCTCGGCTCTCTCTATTAGTTTAAGCTGATTATGACCGTCAACAACTTTACCGATACTTGATCAACGGCTCCCAACGATATGTGTTCTGTGTTCAGTTTATTGCATATTTGAGTTTAAGTGGTCTCACAAAACTCAAATAGCCAGCCCTGAAAGTTGGTACAGTCGAATAGGACCGAAGTGAAGTTGGAGTCGAACAGTCTCATCTTCGGGCTTTTGGACAGCTGAGTGGAGCGTCAGACGAAGCTGATCATCGCAAAGGCAGCAGCGACTTTATTGACTCGAGGGTTGTTTGATAAGTATCTTAAGTAGAAGCTAGATGGCGTTTCTGAGCAAAAATCAGATAGAGAGTGGTCCCCATAGACAGAATCGAGAATTGGTTTGATCTCCGCTCAAAAACAGGAATCGGATAATAGAACTATATAGCTGTTTTTTTTGGTTCACATTGTCCTCTGTCAGTATCTTGTTGACTAGATATAGCCGCTGTACAAGTCCAAGCCTAACGATTATTCCTGACTTCCAAGCGTCTGAAACAGACTTATCCTGTACGAGCATGGAGAAAGTATCTGGATCTTCATTGAAAGTGAGTTCTATTATATTGTCTTCTCTGTTTTACGGAAGCTAAGCTGGCTATATAGTTTCAGATATTTGAGTTCGACTGGTGGGTCTTGTTGATATAGGTAATGTACCTCCTCCTTGTTGAGCTTTTTTTTTACAACTTTTTTAAAATGCTCCCTCTATCTCCAGCTATTCAGTATCCATCCGTAACACGTAGCCTCATTTGTGAAGTTTGGAAGCTCATTTTCTATCTGCCTATCTTCTTTTGTCGCGTCTGATGATTCTCTTTACGAAATGGTACAACGCAGAGTATCAAGCGCGAAGTTCTTGTTTTTGGCGGCAGATGCGGTCGCCTAACAAACTGACCTTGAGATCCTGACGCTCTACGTCTCTACAATACAAATAATTATAGTTTATTTTATTATTTGATATACGAGCGAGGGTGGTCCGATAAGTACTTAGCCTACAAAAGAAAAGTGTAAAAGTGGCGTTGTATTTCTCAAATAGTCTCCTTTTGTCTCTCTCAGACCCTAGCCAACGAAGCCACGCCTAGCATCAGCTGCTTGGTTAGTGTTATGCGCCGTGAGTAAATTGAATAATTGTAAATATTATTAGATAATTGTAAATAAATTGATTTTTTTTGGAACTATACATAAATCGAAATTCATTCATGTATAAGATAATATCAGAAAGAGAAAATCTATGTTTTGTCGTTAAATTATTTAACCTAAAATCTTCAATCTAACCTAAGAGAGAAAAAATAGATAATTAAATGAAAAGAAAGAGAGAGGAATACTAGAAGTTTCACTTCCGTCGTGCGTATTGAACCGCTGTCAAAACAAAACTACGAGTAAGAATTTTTCAGACGACTCGACAAAAAAAGTTATCGGTTTCAGAAAAAAACAATCGAGTGTCGCGCTCGAAATGCGTTAGTGGCTTCCAAAAACCGAAAAATCGGCCATCTTGCTCGTCAAAATCACTCGCTTCGACAAAAAATATGTTAGGGGTTTCCACCACAGGTCTAATGTGTTGGCGATAATGGTCGACTGTTGCACAACTTGAGTAAAATATCTCCGTTTTTATTCATTTCCTCCAGACTATGCATGCTCACCAAAAACTTGACGTTGTAATCGCAAACTGACAATAATGTCATTGCTTTGAAAGGCGTCCAGGGCTGCCCAAAGTACTTCGTATAATTCTTGTGATGTTTAGTTCTAATTCTAGCACTCATGATCTTCCCCGAAAAAAACACACTTGCTTTGCGAGATATATAAATCCCGAACACTCTTTTGGCGTGGTGTCTAATCATCAGCCTATTAAACAACACGCCATGAGAGTGTTCGGGATTCAGATAACAAGATACCGCTCACCAGAGCCATTCAGCCGAGTCTCGTTCAGTCCATGTTCGCATTGTCCATCCGCAAACATAGTGCGAACGTTCCTCTCGTGAATGGTGTTTGTAGTCAAGGATCGCAGTAATTGTTCAAGTTCTCAAACGAGTATTTGGTGATGCGAGAAAAAAAATTGGCGCAAAAAAACTATATTAAAAAAACACATTCAGATGTAGATAGTAATTTATATACCAATAATCCAATTATAATAAATTCACCTAATTGTTTCTTATTAACACAGTGATCTTCAGCCCGCCTTCCTGTATACGCTCGACTGGTGCTACAATTTCCTGCAATTCAGTCACAGCGGTCACCTGGTATTTCGTCAGCATGCATCAGCTCTGATCGCACTGATTGGCTGCAAAAATGTACTGTGCACCACGGATCTCTTGCCTGACAAACTAGAAGTGTGCTTCTCAAAGTGGTTTGCATCAGCAACATCATCTGGAATTCAAGAGGTTTTGTCCTAAATCACCGCACATTTTTTATTTAACAATGTATTAATTATTATTTGTAGTTTTCACAAAACATCCTGCTGTCCGTGTGTCTGGACACGAGTACACGTCTTGTTAATCGCACACTGACCGGATTTTACAACCAGTACTTGACGCAATTCCTGTCCGCTCACTTTGCCAATATGTGCACGAATCTCAGGTTAATTTGAAAATAATCAAAATATAGATTTCCTCTATTTTACCTGTATTTATTCCACAGTATTCTATCACCGCTTCTCTCGTCAGTTACGGTGCGTCCAAATAAGCTGGACTCACTGCCCGCCCTAGATTCGGTTGTATTCTTCAAGGACTCACCAACATTCATCTATACCGAACGTTACTCGGCATATTTGATGAACAGTATCATCGGAGTTTTCAATGCAAATCGAATTGTTTGTGGTGATGCATTCGCACAACAAGCCAGCGGTCAGCTTGCCGAGTATCTGGGCAAAGTGGCCAGTCGTCCAGCGGGTCTGAACTTGAAAACGAACTGGTTTGTTCGCAATGAGCTCGCTTTTTTGCTGAATCTGTTGAAAATTGAGCCGATTCGTAAACAACTCAGTACAGCTGTGCTACAGACAGCCATTCATAATGTTCTATGCTCATTGGCCCAAGATCAACACGAAGAAGCTAATACTTTGATGAGTGTGCTATTTGATATTGAATGTTTTGAGCATAAGTTTGGTCATACGCAGGAGGAGCTTAACAAATGGAAGAGAATGTACTTCATGCTGTGCTTTATACCAAATCACGAGGTGCAGTTATGATGTTTGTTTGATTGATAATATATAACACAGATTGAATGTCTTCCAGATTCACTCCTTGACCGTGGACAACTTCAATGAGTTAATGACTCAAAATGACTGGTCTTATATGCCCTTGTTGATGCTCATCAATGCCGGTGCCCAACAAAACAACTGCAGACAGTTATTTGGTAACATCACCGCTTGTCACACTTGAAAGGTCTTTTTACATCTAAGTTATCACATTTTAGGTTTGCCAGAAAAGGACGTCATTCAGACAACACTTGCATACACTAACCTACAAAAATCCAATGGCGTATCTGTGGTCTGTCCCACCGAAGAACTAATGTTCCTGATGATTGCATTCCTCGGACCCGATTGCACGTTCCTGGAACCTGATCTAAATACTGTTCTACAACACACAGTACATCAGTTCTTTGCTACTAACGCAAACACAACATTCGAATTCAGTCGTAAATTTGAGGGAAAAAGTACATTCGAAAATCTCTACGTAATGTTCTTGGACCACTTCCAAGGTACTAGCTATGGAGACCCTACATTCAGTGCCCTGCTTCTTGTACCGCTGGCACAACGCTATGATGTGAAATGGCGTAAGATGGTTTGGTCCGAACATGCAGCCGTTCTACGTTTTATTACGTGCAACGAGGATCAATTGCTTGGAAACCTGGACAATTATTTGTATCCCGTAGAAACGGATGTGGATCTGTTGAAAGCAATCTACCAGGCACTACACTCGAATCTATTGCGTGCAAATACGATTCCTTGGAGAATTGCCCAGCATCACCTCGAGCAGCATCGCAATCAGCCAAAGAAAGTCGTCGTTGCTTCGGACGACATTGAAATGAAATAATATTGATTATAATAATTATAATAATAGATTTTATGTTGATTAAATAAATACAATATTTAGTAGGAAGGTTTAGATTAATGTTACTCGAGGATCTTGGCGTTAGCAACTCGAAAAACGTGCGGTACCATGCCGACTAGTGTTCCGAACAGCTCCTCAGAGATGTCACGTGGCAAGAGTAGTTGTAATGTGCTGAAAAATTGTGCTTTTTTTATTGATATTTCTAACTGATTAGCATAATATATTACCTTAATTCCGCTCCACCCCATGTGGCCGATTCAATCATAAAACCCTTGGCACACTTGAAGATAAGCTCAGCGCGTCGCGTGCACCATGATACAGTCATATCCTCGGACATTTCATGACGCAACAGGGCCGGAATCGTTAGCATTGTGATGTCATGCTTACTGGCTGTTTTCAGAATGTTTCTCAGGCCCAGGATAACAGGATGTCTAGAGTTGATCTCGTCGGGACTGCAGTACAATAATATTTTTTATTTGCATTTTAGGTTATAATCGTACCGCACCTATTAAACGTTTCATCCGAGATCAAGTGAAAAATAATGTGCGTCTGTGATAAATTGGAATGTCGGGTTATAAAAAAGTCACCGGGTTTCAGTTTATCCGTTGGCTTGTTTGAACCACGTTTCGTGGTTGTTGGACTGCCATTGACCGTAGCCAGTTCATTTTGGATTTTGTCAATCTGATCACTGAGCTGTGGATAGATTTTGTAGACAATTCGCATTTTTTAAGAAATTTGTAATGTTTACCTGATCAAAATGAAACTCGGTGGACATTTCGGCACTTCGCATTACCTTTGGATTAGCTTGTACACTTCCGGATGGTGTAAGAACGACAATGCCGCACAGGGAGCATGAATATAGTCCAAGCGCCATGTTAAGGCCACTTAGACTGTAAGATTGATAAATGATAAAGTATTATTGACTAATTTTTTATCAGTTATACCTTTCATCCTCGGTGTACAGAGGACGACACAGTTCATTGATGTCAGCACTAAGAATACGAATGTTGTGCATGTGCTTTAGCTGAGAGCCAAGATGAATGGTGAAACTCTCCTCCATCGTTGGTGTTTGTAGTACAAACATCGAAGATCTATTTCCGATCGGTGTCGGTACCGACGAAGAGAACAACGTTTCACTCACCTGACCGGTAATCCAGTTCTTGTACTCATTTTTCTGGTGACCTTTTTTTGCCTCCAGCTCGGATTCCCATTGCTGACACACCAGACTTTGGGTGGCATACTGACTAGACAACAGAATATTTATATCTTCTGGAGTTGTACTGACGTCCAACAGCTGAATCTGTCGTTCCATATCGGCCTGCTGGTCATTGGTGAGTGCAGTGATTTCGTTCTCCATTCGATTGCTAACGCTAGAGATTGCCCTGGCGTAGTTCTGTTCTCTTATCAAGATTTCCGGCAACATCGCTGAGTGTACCAATCTTAATTAATAAAATATATTTAAAGTAGAGTTGTATCTAATAATATTCTAATTTACCGATGGAAAGACTGCGCAAATATCTCCTCATCCGTAGGACCAATGCGATCGGCATACTCGAGAATCTCATCTTTATACTGCTTCTCAATGTCTCGGATTAGCGCATCAATGTCTGTCTGTCCATTTCGGGCTTTGTTCAGTAGATCTTCGTCACGTTGATTATAGTACTCCTGATTTGACTTCACAATGAACTCGTTCAGCGGCTTGAGTAGATCTTGGAAGCCAAAATTCGTATAAATAATTTAGATAACTTAAAAACAAGATTTACCAATATGGGCGTCAAGCATTCGCATCACCGGTGACATTTCAGATGCAACCATCTCATGAGTCAGCTCCGAAACACTTCCTTTGTACGGTAGTTTTACGGCATATGTAAGCGACGCAGCTGTTTTATCGTAATTCGTGTAATGGTACACGAAGTCCTTTATCTTTGGGATGTCCATTTTGATTTTACTATTCCAAATTGCAAAGAAATATGTATTATGTTTAGTATATTCTGTATTTTGTTGTGTTAACTTTCTGTTTTGATTCTTCTTCTTTGTTATCTATTTTCTATTAAGTTTGACGTTTAGCGCTGGGCTTGACAGCTAAGCAGCGAATTATGAATTTAAGTTCAAGATACGTAAAATTCACAATAGTTTTCGTGTTATGTGAATACAGGGTTGTTGATATAAATATAATTAAATCACAAAAGTCTATAGAAAAGTCAAAAACAACATTTTTTCTATAGAAAAGTCAAAAACAACATTTTTTCTATAGAAAAGTCAAAAACAACATTTTTTCTATAGAAAAGTCAAAAA
>JANSTU010013212.1:0-15008 GCA_027564075.1 Bolitophila hybrida | reverse complement strand
ATTGGAACACTTAAATTTAATCTTTTTGAATTAACGTTAAAATACGAATAGTCTATCCAACACCAGTTCACCCTCCATTATACAAAGGAGCTGATATCAAACTCTTGAAAATTGAAAATTTATGACACATTCTATGCATCCAAAAATCTCGTATGCAAACCTTCCTAAATTATACAATTACCAATGCTTTCACACTAATAGCGATAATGTCGACCATGCGTCTGGCGGAGTTCTTATATGCGTCAAAAATAATATTACGGCAGAAGAAGTAAATCTATCTATCTAAGTGTAACATTCCATTTTCCGATAAAATACACAATTTCCAATATATACATCCCACATACAGAAGAGGAAAAGTCTAGAAAGGTCTAATACTGAAGAATTTAATATTTTTAAACGACGGAACACCTACTCACATAACAGTAGCAAACGGAAGACAATCAGCAATAGACCTTACTCTAACAACACCAAACATTTCACTGGATCTGACCTGGGAAGCAAACGACGATTGCCACAACATCGACCACTTCCCGATCGTCATAAAATTTTGCTCAACAAAAATCTTACAATCAAGACGACCGAAATGGATCATTAAAGCAGCTGGCCGGGATCAGTGTAACACAAATAAGCATCGACATCAAATCAGCAACAATTCAGCAGATCACTCAGGAAATCATCGAAGTAGCTGAAACTTGTATCCCAAAATTATCAAGTAAAATCCACAAAATCCAAGTACAATGGTGGAGTGAGCAAATATCTGAGCTGATAAAAACAAGGAAACGATACTTGAGAATATTTCAAATTCATCAAACAATTCACAACAGCAAGATGACTCTTGTGGATTTTATGAGCAACTTTGCGTATTTTATGTGATTGTGAAGCGGCGAACTTGGGTTCTAAAAAAAAAGGGAAAATTGTATTGTTTAAGAAAAAACTATGCATAAATAAATAAATTTAAGTTCCTCGCTAAGTCGTTTAACCATTTAAAAAGTATAATGACCACCAGGCAGTGTTGTAGAATAATTGTAGTAAAAGTATTCAGTAAATATTGAATACACAAATATTTATATTCATAACTTACTAAATACTTTTTTGTACAAGCTATTTATTATATTGAAAACACAATTATACTTTTCATTCAAAGTAAAATATTTAATTACTGATTCATTACATTTTTGAAGTATTCATTACTTACTTGATGAAGTGGCATCGACACAGAGGCACGTGCAACCGAGCGCAGTTTGCATTGCTCTGACCAGGCAAACAGAGTACGATACACGCGTTCCACGTTGCAACCCTATGATGCTTCGGCTCCACAGTGTGGCAAAGCACTCAAGCATATGACTGGAATTACGAGATTACGAGCATTCTACCAGACATATACCCCCTATGTAGCTCAGACCGGAGTGTAGCTATACCCACTCTTCTGCTTGTCTGGAATCGCGAGAATGATCAAGCTTTCTACCATAGTTTTTACCGACATTGGCTATGGTCTTTGGAGATTAGTACTTTCTCGTACCTGAACGACCTTCTCCTGAACACGGTCTTCGGAAATTCCTGCAGTTTTGCGAAAGTCTCCCGAGTTTACTGTGCGTTCTCAACATGTTCCGTGCTTTCGTCTATGCATATGTCGAGATTTTCCAATCTTCGTATATCTGCGTAGAATGAGCATTCCAAGAGAACATGCCTCCAGTCTTCGCTCGGATGTCCACAGTAAGAAGCTTCCACTGTTGAAAGGTAACGTGCCGTCTAGTCCTAGAGTCCGCAGATTTTTTTTTTTAAAGTGACGTCAAAAGGGACATTCTCCACAACAGACCTTTATTTCTCTTTTTTCACATACATTTTTTCAATATCACATTGTCATCACATTACAAATTAAAAAAAAAAAACAAATTAAAACAACAATTGTACAAATTAAAAAATAAATAATAAAAGAAGACAAATAAATAAAATAATAAAAAAAAACACTACAAATTAAAAACAAATTTAAAAAAAAATAAATAGTACATAATAAAAAGAATAAGTAATTTAAAAAAGAACATTACAAATAACAAATTAAAATTTAAAAGTTAAACAATAAATAAATAATACAAACAAATTAAAATAAGAATTATACAGTTTTAAAAAAACAAGAAGATAAACAAACAAATTAAAAAAAAAAGAAAACTACTAACTAACCTTTTTTGCTCCAGATTGCATGCTCGATCTCATCTTAATTAGCCGGTGGGAAACACTCTCCGTGTTTCCACATATTCTGCCCATGTCTTTATCAGCACTCCGTTTACCTTCATAGCACTGACGTTGCTCCAGTTACCGGCGCAGAACCGGTAAACTGGTCCTCCGGGATTTTGGTTTCCAATCGATTCCAGTTCTTCTTCTTCGACTCCCGAATGAGTTTATTGTACTCAGTGACAAAACCTGTCGTAAACAAAGTTTCAGATTGTCTGTAGCAGAGCACTTACTCGTCGGATATGGTCACTTGCTCCGGTTTGACGAGTTTACACCGGTAATGTTCATCACACAAAAATAACAATCGTCATGATGATTACGAGTTTTCCGTCAAATCATTGATGTCCAGAATTTAAGGACGGATCTTTTCCCACTTGAACATTGTCGAGACGATAAAACAAAATATTGGCAAACAGTATTTGGCACCCTTGATTTCGCGGCGCATCTTCGACCACCTCTACACCAGTAGTACTGTAAAATATGTTGGATTTTCTCTCCATGCTCCACAACATTAAACTATAAAGCGCGTGTTTTAGCGCGTTAAGACATTTCAAACAAGCATGACCCGATGCGATGAATACAACTAGAAGTACGTGCTTGCAGCGTAAATATCGAAAATACCGCAAGACTTTTTGACACTCTTTTATATATGCATTCGTTTAAAATCTGCGAATAAAGCGGCTCCTCGTCAAGTTCGTCAACTGGACTATATTGGACAATCAACATATATCCGACATATTTCTGGAAGTGATAATTCTGTCTCTGATCTATTATCTAGAATTGAATCAATTTCTCTAGCCATACAGATTGACTATGAATCTATCGCTAAAGAACATCAAAACAAAGAGCTTAAATCAATTATGCAGAAAGAAAATCAAAACAATTCCATATTAATTAAATATGATTTTATTCCAGAGTCGTCTACACACATTTATTGCGACATCATTATTGACCGAGTTCGAACGTAAATTCCAGTAAAGTTTCGTCAATCTATTATGTCAAGATTACATCAAATCCTTAGGCTACAACCGATTTGGACCGCAAAAATTATTCTGGCCAGGTCAATGATTTGAACATATCAACATTGATATTGTGGGTCCTGTACCAATTTCTAAAGATAACAGGTTTTGTTTGACTATTATAGACATATTTAATCGATGGCCTGAAGCTATACCAGGCAGGCAGTTCGAATCAACTGTATTTCGCGAGCTTTCACACACCTTAGGTTTCACTCATCTGAAGACAACGCCTTATCATCCAAAAGCTTATGGTCTTATTGAGCGTTTTCAACGTACCATGAAAGCTTCCATCAGGTATCATTAAACTAGCGACTGTTGTGACCTCCTGCCAATCCTACACAATCGGAAATGGTTTTGGTAACATTAGAGATAGATTTTATTTTGAAGTCGAAAAACACAGAATTTCGTGGCACGCAGGCCATAATCTAATCTTATTTTATTATTGATTCTCGTGCGAAGGTCCGTGATCTTCTTCGGAGAACCAGTTTGTGCTCTCAACGAAAGCTGTGATGCTATTGAGGCTTGATTCCTTGATGACATCGATTGAAGCCACTGGTGTGCCTAGGTGTAGAGTTCTGTTCCTCTGGAGCATTGCGCACTGACAGAGAAAGTGTTCCAGTGTTTCGTTGTCCATGTTACAACCTCTGCATAATGGCTCGGATTTTGTGGAGGTGGTTTCTAAAACAATGACTTATTAAGATAATTAAGAAAAGAGAGTCACTTTTATTAGGCTTTCTAAATATAGATTTAGCTTGTCTACACGTATCAAGTGACTCCCATTTCAGTGTATGAAGTTTATTCATGTGTGTCTGTAAAATTCAAAAATTCAATAACCAGGGATTTTAAGGCCCTTGTATAAGAGCTATTTCTATCTGACCACTAGCCAAGACAGCTCTGATGTTACTCATAGCTGCCCGGCAGTGGTACAGATTTATTTGGACGATTTTAGAGGAGGGAGAGCTCGACATCGGAATCATCCGTCGCCACTAACTCGGCCTCCCTCTTTTCTTCCTCTTATTTGTCCAGGAGTGATGGGGCGTCGCTGTTGTGTGCCCATACTTATCGAACTTTGCTTTGTCCGCGTGGAAGAACAGGGAACAGGGAGAGTTCTCCGAAGAGTGTGTTGTGAATCAATGGCTAGCACACAAAATGCGCCTGGCGACTTATACCTCCCTCTTCTGTCAGTTCCTCCGTCTACCTCTGTCCTGCTTATAACAAGTTTGGTACTGTCTGCTACTTCTTCACCTGGGAAGAATGCACATACTCTCTTGGGATGAGGTAAATTCCTCGTTTCCACAACAGAGAGCCTGCATCCCTCCCAGAGGTCGGTCCAGAGCGGTACTCTGGACTCAATATCTTGAAGGATCCCTGAAGGACCCGACATTTCAATTTTGGGGAAAATTGGCCCACTACATTCTGCGGTGATATCGGACCCCATACGCCTCTTTATCATTTTCACCTGATCTGCGCTTAGAGGCTCTTTACCAACACACTCATGAATAATGGCGATGCTAAGATCGCCCTTCAGAACGTCACTCTAACTCTTCTTCGTGACGTCCATTCTTTTTGGGGCAGGAACCGCTCCTTGTTCCTCCGACTTCGGTCTTTTCCCCGCCATAAAAGCAGCCTTAGCAGCTTGCTTTTGTCTGTCGGCAATTTTTGAGGTAGTTTTTGGCGGCTATAAGTTAACCGCAGATCCTGCCTTTTATCATCAATTCCCGCTTTCTTAGCTAATCTAGCGGCAATTGCTTTTGGAATCCTCCGATAAAATCTCGGAGTCTTGTTTGATGTAGCTGTTGACGATCCACTTGAAGGGTAATTGTCAACAACTCCTTTTCTTAACATTAGATTTCTTCTCCTGTTTCTAGAAGAGGTGTGCTGATGGTTGCCCTTTGTTTGCCTCGAGGGATGTTGAGACGGCTTTTGTCACTGATGGGTTTGTCGAGTATCAGCAGTGGTAACAACTGTACTCAGTGCTGTCGTGTTGTGTGTCGTATCAAAAATAGATGGTTTTGAAAGAAGAGTGTTTGTTGTGTTGATGTCCATAATAAGTCCCACGAGTATAGGGATAGTGAGAGGTCCACTGAGACAGAGACGAGTATAGGGATAGTGAGAGGTCCACTGCAACAGAGATCCTTTTATCGTCAGTAAGGCTAGGCTACTATCGGAGGTAGCCAGATATCCAATAGACACACGTTAGAGACTGGTTTATTTAAGACTTCCAGCCATGCCGAAGGACACTCTCTCGGCACGGTACGTATGACACCTTAGAGTTAGTCTTGTGAGTTGGTCCGCGATCCAACCTTATGGTTGGAAACCCGTTGCTGCAACGAGACAGTGGTTCAGGTAGCGGACCATCAGCATCCCTTCCCAGAAAGAATAGAGGAATCTCTGTCGGTAAAACCGATAACTTCAACACAACAGACCATTCTTAGACAGTGGAGGGTACCCATTCCGCTACCTGGGACGCGCCTGGTATTTACTCAACCCTCAGTACATGCCTGTTGTAAGTGTGAGCTCTTTGCAAAACTCCACTCTTCTTGAAACTGATTGCTTTAAGAAACAATTGTTGTGTGGTTTTAGTGACACATTCGTTGAAGTAAACGCGCAACATCAAATCCAAGATCACGTAGAGACAGGTTAATGAGTTTCAGATAACACGCAAAGAAACAACTTCGAACAGCAGGTGACAAAAAATTTATAAATATAGGACTGAACTCACTTCTTCTAGGGTTATGTTGACGATTCACTGATACCACATTATAGTTGTCGCAATCAAATTTGATTTTACGGCATAACAATGAATAAATGTCATTAAGGTTTTCGTTCATTAAATGTGGCACTCCATAGATGACTCCATCCCAAAGACATGTTTGGCGTTGGAGATCTTTAATTACAGAAGCTTGTCTGTGGATTTTATCCATGGCACTATATAATTTGGCAGAAAGTAATGAGTGTATCGAATCCACTTTGTCGACCAAATTTGTAATTATTGTATCGACATCTTCTGTGAGTTTATCCAGGCGCTCGTTGATGCTTGATGTGGCTTCTGCCAACATTTTTGATGAGCTATGACCGCTTTCGATAACCCTCCTTAAGTCGTTGTTACTAGTTCCAGGCATATTGACGTTGTAAAAAGATGTAAACAAAGACGATACAAGCCACAAATGTTTCTCTGAGTTTGACAGATCCAGTCAATAGTTTCGATTCTCGACACGGAGTGGTGTGTAGTGTAGTGCCTTATTTTGTTTTGCAACTTGAATAAGTGCCTAATGCTCATTTGTTCACACCAAAACGGTATATGATTTACGGTGTTGGTGCTTATGACTGATTTTTTGAGTTTTTTTTCTTAATATATGTTATAATACATAATATGGAACACGAACGCGAAATTCATTAGGTCTTATTCACGCACAAATCAAGTACAACCAAGCTTTTATGTTGAACGTACAGGATACCAGAGGACAGGACCAGAGAAACAATAGACAACACAAATACAACGAGTAAATTTAGAGTAATTTAAGGAAATATGGGACAGCATAACTAACACGTCTGTTACTCAGCCATATTGAATGAATATCAAGTCAATCTTGTTAGGCTGGTAGTCAAATAAGATGAGTCCATATTTTTGGACAAGTTGTGTCAATGGAGCTAGCAATGTTATTGAACGCAGGACCAATGTTTCCACGTATATTCCGGTGCGGCCGCTTCTGAGACAAATTATGCTTCTGAACCCTAGTCTAATAAGGCCCTCAGAAAGATAATATTTCCAGCCGGTCATGTTACATTGACTTGTTGGCGGATCTGGCAGCGGTACAGAATAAAATTGACTCGCGCATAGTAGGAACAAATCCATTTGCTGTAGTCTGATGTTATTTGATCGAGCTGCCCGCTGAGTATCTGTTGATTCATCGATCAAAATCTTCAGGTCGTTGGTAGTCTTGGTGCATGTTGACATATTAAACAACTGTCGGAAGTTCTCGTTAATTAACATCTTATTGTTGTTGAAGCGAACTAATAGTGAATACACAAATGGTTTTAGATAACGTGTCCTGAAAGCCAGTGTATAATTATCATGGAATGGCTGATGGTTGCCCTTTGTTTGCCAGTTTATTGGTGACGCGGCCGGAGCCACGGTTTGTCGAGTATCAGTAGTGGTATCTACTGTACTCAGTGCTGTCGTGTTGTGTGTCGTATTTCTCGTCACCAATAAAAATCACATTAGCAAATCAGAATTTGTCAATGATTTTGGAAAAAAATGTCTATGCTTCATATCAGCCGCCTATTCATCATGAAGATCGAGCGACATTTATTCAGATGTATTTGAAAACCACTATGTGTTCATCGATTCGAAAAATACTTTATTGTTGATCTAGGAAAACGGACAACAAAATTTGAATTGACCGTTTAAAAACCGCATATTTTGAAGAAGCACATCAATAACAATAATTATTCCAGCTGAACGGAAAATTCAAGTCCCAATACTACTATTCCGCCAATCATTACCACCAAATCGGGAAGAATTATTAAGCACGTTGTACGTTTTCACTAGGGGGGGGGGGGGTGTTAAGGTTTATAATGTGGATATGATATAATATATTTTTTTAATTTATTATAAATTTACTATACACATTTTTATATCATTTTATATATCGGTATACATTTTTACTTTAAAATGAAATGTTATATATTAATATTCATTTTAAATAAATTTCTAGAACTGTTAAAAAGTATATCCTATATAATTCGGTTACAAACTGCAAAAATGTCAGAGGAAAATATAAAAAAAACATCGAAAACTGACCTGATTGACACTCCACAGAAATGCTCTAATAATACATATTGTTATTCACAATAATAAAGAAAACAAAAAAAAAACTTTCAACTATCCTAAAATTTAACTAGAAGCGCGAGATGAATAAAAAAAACTAAAAACGAACCCAAATGGAAAAATATCTTTTCCGTGGACGTGGCAAGCAGGGCTGGCGATGTGGTGATGTAGCCGCACGTGGCGATCGGATGGTATCTCTTTCGAGCTTCCCGGGCACTTCTTCGCACAACGAAAGTTTTTCTTTCTTTTTTTTTATATCTTCTCTTTTCGATCCGCCTTTCTCCGCTGCCAAAAACTTACTGTCAGTGCTGCAGAACTGGAAAAATAAAGGGGCTAAAACTTATCACAAATTATGTGATTGCGATAATTCGTGAAATGGGGTGGTTCCGTGTAGATTTGTCCGATTAAATACGAAAGCTTATTCGCTTATTTCTAAACAGAATTTCGATTTGTTGCAAACAAACTGTCCAAATATGTTGTTTCACAAATAGTTCTATACTTACCTCTCATCCAAAGCTACCACGAAATTCAATAAATCCATTTTAAAAAACAACGCACTGCCATATATTGTACATATATATATATTTATTAAGATTTGTCCTTTCTGTGGATACAGTTTGTTTCATTTTTTGTTTTTAAATATAAAATTAACTAATTTAAAATATTATAAAGCGCAATTGTGGCCTATAAATAATTAAATAAACTTTGTGTGTGTGTATATTTAGGGTTTTTACATAAATATTTACGAGATTATATATTGGGGAATTTTGTTATTCGCCGTCACGGTTAGTTGCTGTGTGTGTGTGTGTTTGTGTGCTTTTTAAGTGAATATGCAAAACATAATTTAAACCGTCTATGTCAACAGAAGAAATACAATTTAGTGTTCTACACAGATGAAAAGTGGCTAAATATATAGTATGTTTTAGAGTTTTTGATATATTATATAAAACGTTATTGTTTTATGAAGAACAAAATACATACCCTTAAAAATAAATACAATATGTCATCCATGTAATAAATTTGTCAGTTTGTTCCGAGTGGAAACCCCATGAAGTTTGCGTTGATTGTCTTTTTATATTATTTACTTTCTTTTAGAGTAATCAAATCAATTTTAAATCAGTGTCAAATCATTTGTTATAATGTATGTTGAAATGTTGATAACTTCACGTTGGTACAGAACCAGTGTGCGCGTTCAATTTGTGGAAATGTTGGCATTTTATATAGTCTGTCGACAAGTCGACAATAAAAGGTACAGCTTCTCAGAATTTTGTCTTTAAGAAGACATATGAATTTTAATGTTTGTTTTATTTACAACTCAAAGAAAACATAGACATATTATATATAGACACAAATTTAGGTTATGTTTTCACATTGTAGCAAGCTGCATGTTTTTGATTGTAATATTTCGTAATTATTGTAATAACTATTTTGATTTAAGATTTATCTTCTTTTTAATATAATTATTTTCAAGACAATAAATAATTACACTTTTATAAAGATTTGAAATATATTTAAAGGTACCGTGGTAAATGTAAAAAGAAACGTATCGAACATCCATGTGATTGTTCAATTCGCTTGGATATTTTTGAAGAGATGTTGCGTACAGAACTATAACCAATCTGCTTTTCTATATATATAATATGTGTTTGGTCGCAAATTAAATCATTAGAAAGTGAAACGGTATTTTTTAAGAAAAACAAACAATAATTAAATCATCATTTTGACAGATATCTGTCATCCATTTCCGAATGTTTTCTTTTAAACAAAATTTATCACTTATAATAAAAGTTATTGAGTTGAGTTGGTTGCTCAATATTATATAGTCAATTTTGGTATGTTTTTTCACAGTTTCACATTGATAATTACGATCATATATACTTATTATACTGTGATATATTAATCTGTGTAGAACTTGTATTCCATTATTATAGTTAAAGATATCCATCGCTCTCTGCCTTTCTTTTCAAATATTTGTTTTTGTTTTTATAAGCCCTTTTATCGTTTAATGTTTTGTTTCTTTTAGATAGTATAATATTTTTCAATACACATAAAAAACATTAAATCTGATGGGTGCTTTTAGTTTGAATATACATAATATTTGTATATATAATATATATATATGCACAAATATTTTGAAGGTTTTTGCACTTATATTTGTAAACATTTATTTATTTATTTGAGGTCAAAAATACTTAAGACATAATCATACAATTTGTTTTGATTTTAAAGTTGGGAGTCACGGATTTGGACGATATTCTACTCCATTAACATTAGAAATGGAAAGATATTTGCCTGAGTATGAAGATTACAAAATACATTGCATTGTGATTGTGATTCTGATAAATTTCTCCATTTTCTTTGATAGAACATTGTTATGGCGGATGGAAAAATTCATTCATAATTCTTACAAAATCTTCGGTGAGACTACAAGTTAATTTTTGCTTGTCCTGGCTCGTTGAACATTTAACCAAATTTTAGCATTTCTTTGGGACGTAAAACCTTCATTGTGTAATCTTCTTTTTTTTAGGAAGTGTTAGTCCACAACCGACGAAAATATAGAATGGACGGTAATGTTCTTTTGGACAAAGGTTCTTCTTACGGTATATATAGACAGGTTTTAGTACTAGGAAATATAAAATTTGTTTATTTGGAGGAGGGAGTTTTTTTAAAACACTTCACACTTGACCAAATTAAAGCCATGATACCAATTTTCCCATTTTTATGAATATCAAACAATGTCCTATAGAAAATATGGATTTGGCAAAGATCTGTGATATATAGTGATAACTAATGGATTGATTTCCATTCCTCTCGAAACTCCTAAAAATATTGTATATCTACTAGAAAGTTAGAAAGAAAGGAAAAGGACAAGAAATCATTTGAAGAATTCCGGCCTGGTTGAACTTCAATGTCTTCGATTATCGAATCAAATATTTCGTAAGCTCTGAAAATTGTTTTTTTTGGGTCTATATATATATCCTTAATTGTACCTGTCTGTTTAAAGGGACATAATAAGTTTTGCTGTTATATTCATTCAGTTTTGATAATTTCACCTGTATTTATATACACTTCGCGGTTCTGCTCGTAGCGGTTAAGAATTTCTCCTCATTTTTTTAGCGATACGTTTTTTGTGGCATTTGACGTCAGCTGTTGACAGTTTTGAAAATGTCAAATTCATGCAAATTTCATGCTAATGTCATATGAAGTATATTGAGCAATATTTTTCAAATTCTTTGATTTTTGTGAGTGTGTTTTGTGCTTGTCTTAAGTATTCTTTGACACATAAAAACACATAATGTCTATATAATATTTATGATTGTTACAACGACACGACAAGCGGTATAATAATGCAATATTATACAATAATATTATAAGTAAAATCAAATTTGCATTGCCCTTAAATTATTTAACTGAACAAAAAGAGAACTTGTTTTGTTATTGTATTATTACACTTATATATTTTTTTATTTTATTAATATATATTGTATTCTTTTTCTTTAATAATCCTATCCACATATAATATGTATGTATGTATATATAAATATACTTGTATATATATATTTATAATACATACGCACTTTTTCAGTCAAATGGTTTTTTACGCTTTCTGTTTTTTGTTTGTATTTTTTTTTTTCAAAATAATTTTCACACTGTCATTATTTTGTATTAATATTTATATAAATATATAATTCATATGCATTTTTTTTAATTATTGAAAAATATGTTTTAAAATATAAATAATGTTTGTTTTCTGTTGTTATATGCATTTGTTGTTTAAGCAAAAAAAAAAACAGATAAGAAGTTAGGTTATGTATTAATCTGTATGCAGTTAGTCGAAAGCAGACAAAGTAGAATGAACGCCATCTATATATTATGTTGAATGGCCATAAAAACTAAACGTAACGAAGTCATGTGTTTCAGCACTTTAGAAGTTAGCTACATATAAAACAAAAATAAATGGGGTTAAATCATAATTTTGACATCTTAAAGTAACGTGTTGGTGTTATTATACTTAATATCTAATATAGTCCCATAGAGGTTTATAAAATTGTAACCTAATTTCTTATCTATATATAAAATGTCAGTAGCGTAGCGCAGTAATCGTAAGAGTTTGGTGCCATTTTGTTGGTAGCGACAGTGCATGCGATCTTTTGATAGACGAGACAATTTTACCTCGATTCTGATTTAGAATTAAGGGCGCTTATAACGTCAAAAGCTTAAGCGCACTCTAAACGAAATCGGTATTCTGATTAAAGAATAAGACCTCGTTTTGAGGTTATAATTTTTAATATGAAAGTGACTTGTGCCATGTTCATGTTTGTGGTTTTGTGATTTGAAGTATAGAAATCTTATCTTTTTGGCGAACTAAATCAGAATCGACAAAACAAAACTGAACTGCGAATAAATCGGAACATTGCTTTCAGAGATTACTTCGTGGTTTGGACAGAAAACGACATGAGAGCTCTGGTTTTTTGAGGTTCTTTTCTTATGAAAAAAAATATAAAAATGTTTTATGTCCTTGTATGTTAGAAAGTGCCACCAAATTTAATTTTATCGTTTTAAAACCAGCCGTTAAGTTGAATGAACGACCGATTCTGCTGCTAGAAGGAACTACGTATTCCGCTTCCTTTCTGAGAGGTTTTTTTTTATTTTTTCGCAATGTTTAAATTTAATTTTATCGTTTTAAAACCAGCCGTTAAGTTGAATGAACGACCGATGCTGCGTATTCCAATTCCTTTCTGAGAGGTTTTTTTTTTTATTTTTTCGCAATGTGTGTGGCATGGAATGGTATTTGGATAATTATAAACTGATTGAAGTTTAGCGAGGCACTCGTCACAATCGAGTTGAGATGGATCGACACGATTATGTCTGGTCTTGACTCCAATCCGTATAGGAATATTACGTGAGAGGCACAGTTGAAGCCAAATAAATTCCATACAGCCCAATATGGAGGGGGAAAAAGACATTTATCGGCATAGACATTTGAAAATAATGGATTGAGGTTTTTTTTTTACTTGGAAATATGATATAAATAAAAAAAGTGTCACTCATACACTCTGCTGTCACGCTACTGTCAAAAGGTCGTACTTCACAATAATATACAAAATATCTCTATTTCTTTGTTGTAGAAATTAATAACAAAAAAACCTTCACGGCGCTACTGACCGCGAGTGCGTTTAGTTTTTATACATAGGTTCCTAACATGGTCACATCATGTGTGGCGCTGGTGTTACGTAATGTGTGATTTTAAATATATAAAAACAAACTTGCATTGTGAGAGTTTTATATTATTTTTTTTGAAAAAAAAAAAAACATAAAAAGTTAATGTGAGGTTAAATATTATAAAATGTGTGTGTTGACATCTTATCGATTCAGTTTTAGTTTGTTTTTATAGGACTTGTTATAAAGAAATTTGGTCAGATATAACTTTAAAAAGTAGGCATATCTAATGATTTATGTTTTTCTGGGTTAGTATTTTATATAAATATGGTTTATAGGTCTCAATATCTGACTCTGGGTGTGTGTGTGTGTTATCATTACATCATTATACACTTAATATATAAAGTACATATAATATGATATATATAGTAGTATATTTATTATAATATAGCGTACAATATTTACTATTATTACATTGATTTTGTTTCAGTTGTGTGTGTGTGTATGTTTCTTTTTTTTTTTAAGTAATAATATTATTTTGAGTACATAAATTCTTACGTTGGGTGAGTATGATTGTACATGTGGTTTTATTTTCTTCATTTGTTGATTTTTGCGAAATTCACACTCGTTAGAGGGCGCTGTTTTTCTGTGTAAAAATTACACTTCATGATTTAGTTGTCAAAGATACAGTGCTGCCTGGAATCCGTCAATAGACAAATATGTGCGCCATTTGTTTTTTGTAGTGGGGTTGCATACACACACACACACACACAAATGCCAAACAAGTTATTGCAAAATGAAATCTAGAGATTATACAAAATATTGCGAAAAATTCGCTTAAATATAGTTTATTTTGATGGTTATGTGTATGAAGCCGTGTGTATAGGCATAGCTCCAGACTCACGCAGTCCAAACGCAACCAAAAACAGGACGCACCTCAAAATATATAGTTTTTGTTTATGAGGTAACTAAATAAATACAACAAAATATAAAAAAGTTCTACAATATTGATGCTGAGAAATAGAAGACAGTCGAGAGTACAAATATGAAGTGAAGTTCTTTAGATCCAATTGTTGCTTGTTGACGTAGCCATTCAGTCTGATTGCCAAACATTTTTTTGGTTGAAATGAGGATCAAGTGTATTGTCGTTTTCTGACAAACCAAACTGAGCATAAATTATTTTCGGATTGGCCGTACAGGCTAAGGTCGTACAGCTCACCACCAGCTCACGTACGTACACTTGTCTGTGGTCCTTTTGACGATATCGGCGTGGCTTGATGGAGGATTTCCATTCTCATGATCACTGATCATGATCCAAGCACGACTTGGATTTTTGCCGAAAAAGTGATTTCCACATTTTGAACATTTTAAATGAATACCGAACACCAAAGTCCGGCAACGATTTATGTTTATAAATTGAATATCGCCACAGCACCCTGATTCTCTAAGCACACCAAGATAACTTTTACATAAGTATTTAATAAGAACTGCTCTGTAGCTGTAAAGATAAACTTTGAACTACAGTGTAAACTTTCGACATTTAGTTATCATTTTTCTAGTTTTATAGTCGATTTGATGCTTTTACAGGGTGCAGAAGACAATAAAGCCATTTTGAGCGAACAGTTAATAAATGCGCGCGTTACTTGTCCATGTTTTGACAGATCAAAAATGGCACGAAAATTAAAATGTAGTTATAATAATGTCGGTGCGTCCAGTTGCGTCACATTTCATTCTTCCATATATATATATATATATATATATATATATAT
>JANSTU010013201.1:0-15022 GCA_027564075.1 Bolitophila hybrida | reverse complement strand
ATGTCCAACATAGTTGGAACGACTCCATCCTCACTTAGTGATGAGCATGTTTAATAAATATTGATAAATAAACGGTCCCGTTGACTATATATATAAAAAAAAATGTTTTGAGAGTTTTATTTTATTTGACGATGGGACCTGATGTTTTTTTAAAACTGCCGGCAAATTGGTATTCAGATTTAACATTTAAAAACGTTCCACATTTTTTATAATCAACTGTATACAATCGTATACAAATTTTTGCAAGATCGTATAGCCATTCCTAATACTTAATAATAGAAACGCGACGACTTCTGAACGACTGCTACACATTTTGTTAGATTTTAAAAATGTTAAAATTATTGGATGTAATTTCAGCTATAGCAGGTCGAACGAAAAGGCATTTAATGAAGAAAATTGGATTGAACGTGTTAATAGAAAAGGACAAAAAGTTCGTGCTTGAGATTCTGAGGAACGGTTCGAAAATGTTATTGCAAAAAAAACATAGTCATGTGAAGCGAAAAAAATGAAATAAACACAAAATTAAACATGCGCATTTTCAATAATCGGCCTCTTTACTATTTTTTTAGGTGAAAATGTGTAACGAAAAGTGCAATTTCTTCGGTAAAGTTCGGTAATAATCGGCAAACTTCGTGAAATTTTGAAAAAATAAAATAAAACTCTAAAAAAAAGATAAATAAACATAAAATCCAACATGTGCATTTTCATTTCAATTTTTCTATAACTATTATAATTCTCTTGTTTTCACTGAATTAAAAATGCATTAAACAAAAAACCCATATATAAAGAAAAACTGAATTAAAAAAGGAAAAAATACAAAAAAATGCGTCAACGTCGTTAGCTTAATAGACATTTTTGTGAATGTTGTTTATAGAATATTTGTTAACATACATACATACGTAATAATAAAAAAACATAAAATATCAATTGTTTTTATAAATATTCTAAATAGGCTGAAGTTCCAATTCTTTCAACCTCGCACCACCTTCACCAATTATAAACAAAAAAAATAGGGCTATATGAAAAGAAATTCAAAAGTGGTAAAATAAATATTAAAAAAACTATAATTAAAAAAAATCCTTATGATTCACGATTTCGAATATAAATAGCAAAATAGATCTCGGTGCATGGTGATATCTCAAAAATATGCACATTTGCATTGCAAAGTTCAGGGTTCAGGTTCAGGGCAAATAAAACTCCTAATCATCGGGGATGTGTTGTTAGTGTTAGAGCACAGTAGCTCCAATAGGAGTAGCACAGCACAAACAGCACATTAGCATGACCTGACCAGTTGAGTGAACCCGTAATGGTCAATGAATCCGGTGTGCGACATCGCACACTGGCCCTATGTCCCACAATTGATTACAGGATCCAATGAGATTAGCATAAACATTCGAATGATAAAGGCACTTTTGTTAAAGGTCCTGAAATAAAAAATTACTTTGATTGTCTTTATGAAAATCTTGCAAAAGAAAATATGCAAACAAATTGCACGTTTTAGTTCAAATCCAATTGCATTCATGGAAGGTATGATATGGAAAATTCTTTAGAGGCTTTGCATAGACGGCTTAAAGTTGTAGTTGGAAGAAAAAAATGCTGGAGTATATAGACTTATAAATGACTTGTCCAAGGAACTTATAGTAGCAAAAGCAGATATAGAGAAAGTTAAATCAGAGATTATACTGAAGAAAATCAAAAAATAGATAGATATAAATTTAAAAACCAAAACAATATGTCAAAAATTGAGTTTTTGAAAGCAATTGCTACAAAACTTTCTTTCTGATATTTTTTTATTATTAATTTTTATTTATTATAATACTAACTAACTAAAAAAATGAATTATTTTATTTAAACACTGAAATATTATTATTTTTATTACTTAAAAATATAAAAACGATGAACTAAAAAAAAACGAACAAATGCCTTGCTACTCGTTCGGGATTTTTATTATTCAGGATTTCTAAAAATTATGATTTTTAATTTATCGGGATTTTGAAATAAGGCATTTTTAATTTGTCGGGATTTTATCATTTCGGGATTTAGCTAATATACCGCTCACATTCCCTTCAATATTGGATACAACCGCCCCTAAACTGTACATTTGCCTTTTTTTCTTAATTTTTTTTTTAAAAAAATGTATTGGTAAGTGAAACATACCTAGTTCTTGACACACGGATTACAGTTGTTATCAATCATATTTAACTTAGTTTTGAGAGGAATCTATCGGCAATTGTTATACAAGTGATGGTGAATTCTGACATACGAACTACTCCCTTACCCTACAAAATACGATCCTAACAAACAATCTGGATCAATTAAGCTAATAATATAAATGTTGTCAAAGTACATTCATATGACATAACTGCAACATAGGCAGTAGATCCGAAATAATTTCTTGTGTTTTTCCAATATTTGTTTACAAATTTTTAATAATTTTTCATATTGAATTGAAGATAAGAAGAGAGCAATTATTACTATAGATTTATGTATTGCTAGCCTGCGGACTATAAATAAATAAAAAAAATTACGGATAACTGACTTAAACTAATATTTAAAACGATAAAACGAAACTACTGGGCATATTACAAAGAATTTGGGATTGCTCAAAACAAAAGTGTTCACCGACGGTCAACTTCTGTAAATTAACAAAAATAGTAAGTAAGTAACGAGGAATCAAATCTGGACGTATCTTGGGAGACCTGTCGTCAACACACCCATAAGCTAGTATGTATGTGATAATCATTAAATGTAGGAATTGGAGATTGAAATGGGCCCAAGCAATGGCAGTCCATACTTTGGAGGGATGAATCGTAGTTTGAGGTGACTTTTTCGTACACATCGAATTCGGTGATTCGCTCGAAAGACGAAATTTTTTGTAAATATTGTCTTAAACGGACTGAAAAGTTTCCTGAGACCGTTATAGTGTGGCTTAAAAAATTGGTAAATGTACTAATGGGTAATTGTTTTAGAATCCAAGTCCACAAAAATCCGAGATATAGATTCGCCATTATGCAGAGGTTGTAACATGGACAACGAAACACTGGAACACTTTGTTGCTACAGAGGAACAGTACTGTGCACCTAGGCACACCAGTGGCTACAATCGCTATCATCAAGGAATCAAGCCTCAAGAGCATCACAGCTTTCATTGAGAGCACAAACTGGTTCTCCAAAGAAGATCACGGACCTTCGCACAAGGATCAATAATAAAATGAAGTTGCACAAAGTCGACTACAAAATAAAATCTATCTATCTACATAAAATGCTTACCTGGATATTACGATGAGATTAGATGCTTGAGTGCAGAAACAGTAGACATTCTGTCGGATACAATGCGAAGAATTGAAGAGGAAGATCAAAAAAAATTTGGGAAATCTTTGATATAGATATTTGTAGAAATTTAGTTTAAAGTATGCCTGACAGAATTGGAGAAACTGTTAGGCAAAAAGGCGATGTAAAAAAATATTAAATACTGGCCGATTTCATTCTTGTCATAAATACTTTTCAGACATCTGTGTATCTCTTAGGAGGAAGCCAACCTCAAATTATGTTCAGACAATTTTTAAACGGACTGTCCAGAGTCGCCTTCATACGGTACACTATCAAGACCTTCCGACCCAAAATTGGATCCAGAGAAATAGCTTTTAAAATTACAGAGTTTTTTGTATGACAATTGCTTTTAAATGTTTTGTTGGAATCGTACGAAAAAAAAATCAGACATTCAGCCACGCTTACCAAACTTATGGAATCGACTCTGTAGAAACCGTTTGGAAATTGTCTGAACATACTTTTGGGCTGGATCCCTTCTACAGATCCACTGATGTCAGAAAAGTATTTCTGATCAATTATCAATAATCCTATTATGATTGAATATTGGTAAATCAGATTAATACATACTCGTACATTACTGTAGAGGTATGTGAACACGAACACGATTTGTATGAGCATTTGTTTATTTTGTTATTTTAAATACATTTTTAACATTTTTCAATTTTTTTTTTATTGTTTTATAACCATAATAAATATTAAAACAAAAAAAACATGTTTAATATTTAGTGCTGCCACCTTTGGCTTTTTTCATGTCTTTTTTCTTTTTTGGCATAGAATTGCACAGTTAAATATTCCGTGGTTATTTCCTCGTACCACACCTTCTCGATTACATTTTTAAGTTCCTGATTCGTTCCAGGTTGATGGAATTTGATCTTTTCACCCATGTTTTGCCATGAGTTTTTAATCAGATTTAGATCTGGCCTGTTTTCGGGACAATCCTGCGATGAAATTCCAGTTTCTACCTTATGTTTCCCTATCTGAAAATATAATAATACAAAATGCATACTAAAAAAAAAACCACTTTGGCTCGGTGACACGGTGCAGATTCTTCTTGAAAAAAAAATACATTAGCCCATTCCTTTTCGCCTCATTTCTAATACTTTTCAGCCCAGTTTATGTGGTTTTTCATCATTCTTTTGTTAAGAAGCTGCTTTTTAGCTGGTCGTCGAGACAATTTGTGTTCTTCCCAAATTTACTTCAGTGGTGCATAAAAGCTTCTTTTTAAGTTAGTTAATATTTATAAATGGGTCTTTTAACACCCATAGTTTTAAAAGGAGATCTTCACGATCAGATGTAAGAGGACGAGAACTTTCGTTTTATCGAGCATAACTGCCCTTCTACTCAAATTTTCTTAAAATATTAAAAACACTCTTTACAGGGCATCCTACTTTTCTTCCAATTTGAACATTGGAGAACTCGCAGTTTTTTTAGAGCAATAATTCTGGTGTCAAAACGTATAATATAGATAAACAACATGTTACAAAAGAAATTTTCATGAAAAATAATAAAGTTTTGCACACTCATTTTGTATATAAAATACTTGGTCACAACAGTATTTTTCTTTTGTTTATGTTTGACTTTACAGCTACAAAATGGAAGAATTCTTAGTAAAAACGACCTGGCGAAATCTACTAACAGATTCTATTTTATTTCTGGAACTTAGACGAACTTGCGATGACTAAAAGAGGGCACTGCCAATTATTTTTTAAATATTTTAAATTGTTTGTTACTTGCCCAGGAGTACGTAGCAACGAGTGTGTATTTTTTTAAAACTTTATTCTGTCAGATTGATTGTGCAATCAGTACTCGAATTTTGCTATCATTTGGCCGAAAAGCTCTGCATATGAACTTTTTGAAGTTTCTGTCAAAAGCTATCTTTCAAAATTCAAAGCTCATATTGCGTACTTAACATTTTTATTGAGAATGAACTGTCACAGCTAAATATGTGATGAGAGGAATTATTGAGTTTAAAATGCCGGTGGGTTTAAATTTATAAAATAATTTATTTTAAAATAAACTTTTTAGGTTTTAGAGAACTACGCAAAAGCAAAATAAATTATGGAAAGCAAATATTTGTATACATATGTACGCCATCCGACTGTGCAAGGTGAAGAGTCAAAGGATCGGTTTTGGAAGGGGACTTCCGACAGGCTAAATTTAATTGGACCATATAAATCTTCTTTTTTGACGTATCTAACCTTTTTTTGGTGGTTAGATACGTCAAAAAAGCTTACATTCAAATATTTACAAATTAAAAACCCCAATTATTAGACAGTATATTTAATAACTTTAAATTAAATTTAAATTTTAAAACAATATTTTGAATCTCATAACTTTAAACTGAGTATATAAGTAAATGCTGTTCGAAGTTTTCTTACAAAAAATACATTTCATATTTTACCTTGAATCACCAGTAATTTTTCTAATAATTTTCAATCATTAAAACAAATACCATCAATCACATGTCAATGTAGCATAATTTTTCAGCTCCTACAACCCAAATATTTATTTCTATTATTTTACCTACGCGCACTCACGACTATATCTCCAATATTCTTAGTTTGATGAGCGCAAATCGTGCACTGGGAACACCTGGCTGACTGCACATATTAGATATACTTATACTGAAATTGAAGACTTTAACCTTGCGTTACAAAGTGTTTAACTACAAACGGGGCCTGTGCTGTGTGCCAATTACGTAATTCGCTTTGCAAATAACGTTTGCTGGCAAGCGGTATTTATGATCAAATTACCGCGAATAGTCATAAAGTTATTGAGTGTTTAAATGCGATGTGCTTTTGATGAAACGTTGTCATATAGTTGTATAGATAGGAAAGTTCTAAGCTTGTCCAAGGATTTCGCGGTGTTAATTAAATGGTGCCATTTAATTTGACGAAAGCATCTAGATGAATTATAATTATTAGAATTGGTGTGTAATTGAGCGTTTTCTGAATTTCATTCTTTGTAGCATATTTAAGTTTCATAATTTTTTCAAATTTATTTCTAAGAAAAAAAATAGATCATGCGATAATATTCAAAGCTTACAATGACAATACATTTTATAGCATTCGATGGCCTCCTATCACTCGTTCAACATTCTTCGATTTTCAGAACAGCTCAAATAAGGCAAATCGTGTTTGCAAAATCGCGAATTTCGTAATTCGCGCTAGCGAGCGTGATTATGTCGTGAGCAGATTTCCTCGTTTGCCACAACAACAACAACAGCAGCCAGCACCATCAACATCAACAGCCTCTTCTGGTGAAGAACGATAACTTGCTGCTTGAAGCTATCGTCCGCACGTTGTTGAATTACCATCGCGGGACTGATTAATATAATCTGCACACCAATACGCATACAAAAACACCTATTTTAGCTGTATATATTTCTATATGTCATGCATTTGTGTATATATATATATATATATATATATATATATATAGATGTGCGTGCGAGTGTTTATTGAAATTCAAAGTCATGTGACTGGATGTGGCTCGCGTTGCCGTGTGCCGAGTGCGAGCTGGCTTACGAGCACGAGCGCGTCTTATAACGAAAGTAATAAAACAAAGTCACATGACTTGAGCGTGTGACGTCAGCGAGACGTTCGCACTGTGCGGTGTTCAGTTACCTCACATCATGGTGTATTTCTACAGCAGTGTGGTATCCGCATCTACCATTTTGTTTGTCTTCAATTATACGAGTATATAAATGTATAAGTATAAACTATTGCCTTCTATTGCCTATCTATATGGCAATAGAAGGCAATGTAGTCATGTGATGGGAAACGTGCACTTGGTGTTGTCTTTCATACACGATCACGAGATTATGCAGAGGGAATGGGAATGTATTTCGGTTATTATTTGCTTTGGTTTAAAAACCATTACTCGAAGTTTATAGAAAATTGATGATAATTTCGATTGTTAGTACAATTTTTACATGGCAAACATTTTGAATCGCTAATATTCGTAATAAACACCTTCTATTATGTGCGCAGAGATTTATTCGCGTTGTGCGTTTAAATTGTTACGGTGTGCGTGTGTGAGAGTATGGTGTTAATCACGTGCGAATTGATATGAATCAGCAAGTGCGTGTGGAACTTGACCCAATTGCTCTGATTTGGATACGAACGAGATGCGTGTGAGAAGCCGCATTGAAAATGCACTTCCTTTTATTTTTATGTTGCTTTATATTAAACTTGACAATTATTAAAAAAACATTTTAATATATTTTTTTACTTGGAGTTAAATGTTTTTTTGTGTGCCAGACACTTCCGGGTTTAAAAATTGTATAAAATAAATTATTGAATTAAAAACTAATTTGCGGTTTTGCTTGAATCGATTATATAATATATATGACGATCTTGTGAGATTTTTGTTAATTACAATTTATTATATATGAATATAGTAATGGGTTAATCGCGTTGACTGGCGGATGGGAGGTAAAGTGCTTTTCAAATGTACCACTTTAAATCTTCTTTCTATTAATAGACTTTTTCTGGAATAGTTTATGGGTGTCTAGTTCGATTGTAATTGCACAATTTCATTTATATAAAATCCCGAACATATCATAAAACCTTTTTATAAAGCTTGAGTAAAAGCTTTTCAATTTTTTTATCTCGATTTCTCTGAAGAGAATATATCAAAGTCTCCGACAATCCCTCCTGAAGGTGGAACCCAGCTAACTCTTTTAGTTTTATAGGTGTCAATGGACGTTTGGGTACTTGTGGTCTAGAAGACTAATTTTAACGACTTTAATACGACTAAGTATTAGGTCATGTATGGGTCATATAAAGGTGGTTTTAGAGTGATATAAGTAAGCGTCTTAACGACTGCTAATATGGGTTTGTTTAAATATTCAATGAAAAGAACAAACAAACAAAAATAGAAGCAAACATAATATTTATCTTAAATAATACACTCTCTCTTTCCGTAGTGTTAAATCTTGTATATTATACATATATGATAAAATTTCATCAATAAATAATATGGAAATATGGAAATGAGATAAATATTATTTGAAAAAGACAGTTTTTTTGGCAATTATTTTTTTATTGTTGAAATAGGTAAGATGCAGCGAAAAAATGCATCTCGCCTTAAAATAATTAAAAAAGCAAGAAATTCAAATTTTGAAGTTTTTTTTAAATTTCATTTAAACGGTTAAAAATATGTAATGACTCCAAGAGGTATCATTAAAAAAAAACGTAAAATTACAGGTCAAATTAATATATATTTAACTTGATTTTTTTTATTATAAACATGGGCTCTACTTTATTTCATCTGTTAACTTAAAATTGCCCGCTGTGTTTTATGACTTTTATGTCGTAAGGTTATTTTGAAACATAAATATTGCTGGTCGAGAAAACTATAAAAAATGTTGATTTCTGTTCAAATCGGTAAAAGAAAATACCACGCCAGATCCTTATCGTAAATGGTTCCATAAGCGATGTAGATAGGACTAACGAAATTGCGGAAAAATTACCGAATTTTTATACTTTAATAATAGCAACATTGCAACATTGCTCTCGGTTTCGATGGATCATCTCGAAAATGGCGAGAACATAAGACCTGCTCACCACATCTGTCACACATTCTTCGAGTGTTTTGAGTACAAACGATGTAAAACTAATTGGGCGGAAGGAGCTTGCTGAGTTTTAATTGTTTTTTCCTGGTTTAGGAATAGAGGCGGGTCTAACAAGTCGCCACATTTTAGGATGTAACTAAGTGCTAAGGTAGATCTGAAGATCTTGGAGATTAAATCCAGTTGAGTTTCACTGAGTTTTTGAAGCATTATTTGATAGATACCATCCGATCCTGGCGCCTTGTATGGTTTGAAAGAGTACAGGGCCCACTTTATTCTATCAATAGTGATTATGGTGGAGGCCAAGCTCCAATTTGGATCATGGTCAACCTTATGGTTTACATTAATGTTGGTATGAGTCTGATCATTAAATATGCAGTTTGGAAAGTGGTTACTCATAAGATGTTTCAAAGTATCGGTGTGATTTTCCGTGCTTGAACCATCGTCGAGCAATACAGTTCCCAACTGGGCTTCTATATCTATTGAGAACGCCAGAGAGCGTCTCTGCTTCTCCACAAATGGTTTTCCAAGAGTTTCTTTGAGCTGTTCTTAGCTATTTTTTATAAAGTCTTTTTGCTTGAAGCATTTCATCATAGAAACGCTCGGGGCGTGATTTTAGTTTGTTTTTTAGCCGTCTTAGAGAAAGCCTAAGTGAGTGTAATATATTACTCCACCATGACGGTTTATATTCAGAGCGTGCTTCTAGCGTGCTAGGGTAAGGTCAAGTGAGAGGTCCACTGCGACAGAGTCTCTTTTATCGCAAAAAGGCTAGGCTACGTTGGAGACTGATTTATTTAAGCAGAAGCACACTCTCTCGGAACGGTACGTACAATACCTTAGCCTTTGCGTTGGTCCAACCTTATGGACAAGCCGCATCCCTCCCCAGAAAGAATAGAGTAATCTCTGTCTCTTGAATGTGTGCCCTCCTCCGTCCACAAGTTCTGTTGTATCTGCATCGCTACAGCCGACAGGCCCCATAGGGCACGCCTGGTAGGCCCTCAACCCTATCTCCACTTTAAAAAACTTCCTTATTTATTATTGGATTTTTATTACAGTGCCTATAATAATTTATACAATATCTCAAAAATTTAGAAAGGGACATGGAACGGTAAGATTTAATTTTTATAAAAACACACGTTTTTTTTAAAACTGCGTTTTTCTGGAAATTAATGGAAAAAATCCAACAAATTATTTATCATTTAAAAATATTTAAAATTGAATAATTGATATATTTTTGAAAATTATATGTCATGTTCTTTTCGATTATTTTTGGTTCAAAATAATTACTTATAATTAACTTTTTGGTTCGGTGTTTAGTGTTTCTTCTAAGATGATATTGTATTAACTCTCGAAGTATTAAATGGGATACTAGGAAAGTTACCTTTATGAATAATTGTTTCTTAAATTTTTCTCTGTTCCTGATCTTATTCTCTTGAATTTGAATTTAATATATTACATCATATTCCTGATAGTGTGCTAAATTAATAAAGTCTAATAGAAAAAAAATCAAAGATATATCTACAATAATTAATTTGTTATTGATCATCAAAATTATCTCTGTGTTTACTTTGCATTATATTCATATATAGCCTTCGAAATGGCCGGTCAAACTATAATCATCAGGAATAGTCGTTAATCACGCGATAATAGTTCTTTGAAATCAAACAACAACACGATTTGTGTGATATTTATCGGATTGTTTTTAATTTTTTTGTTTTGTTAGAGCGACATAATATTGTTTTTTTTTGTAAATCAAGCGTCTATACACTTAGCACGAACGAAACGGATCTTCTTGACATTTTGTCGACGAATCGTAAATGAAACCAGTTTGCGCGCGCCAATATGTACAAATTAGTTTGGGACGTGCGGTTTTTTCAAAATGTAAATTCTATATATTCCGATCCCGAACACATACATTAAGCACGATTCTCGAAATTGTCTCGCACAGCCTTGTTGTTGTTTATCGATGAGCGTATGTGCGCGCCTACCCGAGAGTGATAATATGACTGTTAAACTCGTGACCAGAGACAAAAAACCGGATTCGAGCATTGTAATTCCTTTGCAGTGATGCGCGTTGTATGATCGTCTCTGAAAAACACTTTAGGCACGTGACTCCTTAATAGTTTGTGAGCGCTTATGCGCTCGCACTCGATAAAACATCTCATTGACCGCGAGCGCGTAAGCATGTGTTTATATATATGTATATATGCTTCAATCGTGCGTCATTTGCGCGCACGCCAAAATCAAAAAGGCTTGGAAGGCTGTTTTGTTGTATATTTTTTGTTTTGTTGTATGGATTTTCATCGTTATTAGTCGTTGCAAAGGCCAAACTGGATTTTCGGCGAACCGGTTTCTCAGGCTCGATGGACGTTTAATTACACTCGACGGCATAGCATAAGGAGACTTGTGACAATATTTTAAAAACACCCACTTTTGCTAATAAGTAAGCGCATATAACTAGTTTTTTCTAACATTTTTTGGAATGCTGATTAATCGAGTCCCGAAATTTGATAAGGGCAAAACATCTAGTTTTAATACCGGTCTTGATTTAATAATATATTCCAAAAAAAAAAGTGGACATCAATGCGGTTCAACGTTCTCTTATTATATTCTGAAACATTTTTTATCTTAATTATGTTTTATTATTATTTCAACATCAGACACAATAATTGCCAATTTCCCTTTTCATTCGCACGATCTGTAAATAAATCGAGTACATTAAATTATTATATTCTGAGAGCCGGAATATCGAATATTAGCATTCCGTGTATACGAATTACAAGCACCACTCACGTGCACGCTTAAGAGTATAATCAATTCAATGGTCGTGAGCGCATGAACTTTGTGTATTAATGCGCACGCGAGATAAGAGGCAATATTGTTATTGCTCTGCGAAATATAATATATATATATATAGATTACACAGTTTTCGTATAACGTTTCTTTTGTCAACTTTCAAAATAGGTTTTATTTTTATTTATTATTTTTTTTTTTTTGAAATATAATAGTATTTTATCTTATCTTCAGAGAATATAATTCAGACTTATCTTAGGTTCGTCGTTTTAAGTCTATCGATTAAATATAAAAAAAATCATACATAAAATGCTCAAAAACTCGAGGATTATTCTAATAATTATAATTACAAATTTTAAAATTATTTAACCAACCACACTTTTACAAATCCCTCAATTTCCACAGCACGCAAACAAAAGACTACAAACGACAAACCTAATGCAACAAATACAAATAACATTTTGCTCGCCTAATTGTCTCGGCGCAAACCAAAACATAATTGCCATTTTTACTATATAATTATGCACACCGCCTACAATACCGCTAATAATTCATCGCGTCTAATATAAAATCGAAACGATGTGCACAGGCAATTATTTACTGATGTAATAATCTAAATAAGCTAGGTGCCGCTTAACACCGCCACACATAAACCGCATTACAAAACCGGGAAAACCGGCTTACAAATAAGCGCACGCGCACGCGGATCGGCTACCATTACAGCCGTTCCTCCGTTTGCACCCGCGTGCGATTGGTATCGATATACTGTTTGTACACACCGTTTCGAGCTTCTTCTATAAACATATATCATATGTTATATGTATAGGCGAATATTTACATATTTATTGTTTATCAGCTATATAATATCTATAATCTGCTAGTCAAGTTTTGTGTATATCTACAGGTAATATATGAACAGTTTACAGGCAGTGTGGCACGGCGCCTGTCGCTAGCACATTATCAAAGAAAATTTCACAATAATTTCTAAACGAACCGGGTCAATGCTAATTGTCATGTGACAAACAATATGCATACATATGAACATCACTATTTATATATATGAAATATTGCAATTTTAATTTAATATGTATTTGTATATATATATATATATAAATATTCGCCTGACGCACGCCCGCAGCGAGTTTTTGCAATTCGAAATTAATTTATTCATAATTATTATTATTAGAAACTAAACGGTTTCATGCATTCATTTCAAAACAATAGACATTCAATAATAAATAACCGGTGCACATGTGTGTGTGTGTGTATGCGACATTGATTGGGGTTTTAATAATAGATGGCGTATGAGGTATACGTGTTGAAAGCTAGTGGTAAGCTTTGACTACTTATTTACACCTGTTTAGGTGAATTTGAGTACATTTGTTGACGGTGATTCACACAGATGGCACGATATTCGGCTGAAGGTGGCTAATAAAAAGCTTTGTTTGAAGTATTTTCAATACTCGATTACGTATATATTTTTGAAAAGCTCGTTTTAAACATTGTGAATATTTTAATATAGAGTGGGTCGATTAGAAATTCGCAATTTATAGTTTGGTGGTAGGGCCCAAAAGTTGCGGATAACAGAAAGATTTGGTATTTTTTAAAAAAATCGCTACCATATACTTCTGCCGAAAATATTTTAAACATTTATTAATTTTTTTTTTTTCACAGCACTCGGGGCGTTAAAAGTCCATGTATATTGATGAAGATGGACAAGGATTAGTTGAATTCCTACATAAAGTGTACGTATTTGTGCTTCGTTTATTGGTAACACCAATAATTGTCTTTTACTTGTCAGCAACATCTGTATTTTGAACAGTGTTGCTAGCAGTCTGAATTTCTAGCCATATTTGGTGTCGGTAAGAGGGGCGGCAGATCAATTTCTTAAATTTTAGTTAGAATTTTGATTTTAACCTCACTTCTAATAACTGAAACTGTGTTGATTACTAACTATCTAACTTATAAGTAACATTGAAATAATAAATTTAATCTGGATCTACTCTGAGACAATGTTCAATAAAATATTTTGAAATAAAATCGACTGTAGTTTTATTTAATTAATTTACAATGTGTACAATAAAACCTTGCACTTTTGATATAGATCTTAACGGTCTTAACGGTGTAAGATCAGTTATAAGTATCCTAACATATACATTTCACAATGTAGGCACGAAAGTCACCAATGACCAATGGATCGCCGTAAGTCGATAGTTCGATAGTAAAGTAACTGAATAAGTCTTATGTGCTCTCAATGACACATAATTTAATAAACAACATGAATATTCACTTTACGAATAATAATTTAAATATAGAATATGTTTTTATATAAGTTAACATAAAATGTCAATATTTTTTTATTGCGCAACTTTTTTATATATTATATTATAGAATAAAAATGTCGAAATCGACCCACTGTCATGAAGAAATTATAATTTTATCTTTTTTTATGAGGAATCGTATTTCTTATATATCTTTTTTACTTGTTAATAGTATTATACTTATTTACTTATTTATATTTTTTATTTAGTTTTCATATTTGAAGAAAATTAATTGCCACTCGATAGCTCCACAAATGCAAATCCAGAGTGGGTTTTCTCGAATTTCCATAAATATTCAAACGTGTCACGCACTCCTTGCGATAAGACTAAATCAACATCTCTAAATATTAAGCCAATTATATGAGGATATTCAATTTACAAAATCCACTTAACGAGCTGACAAACTCAAAGTGCCATACATCATAATTTTATTGAAGCGCCATGCCAGCGCCAACCGTCGCGTCGCTTGTTATATTCTTCTTATTATTATTATTATTGTATGTCGATACTTCGTGCGTCTTCTTCTCGGCATGCGCCCGCATTGCGGCAAACTCGTTTCTCGCCAAGGTGTATAAATCAGAAATACGTAAGTAAGTATATAGTGATTTGGCGAGAGTATCGATTTCCAAATCTCGGATGACCCGGCTTTTGGGGATTATTGGTGACATAAAAACTGTAAACTATGTAATTTTTTATAATTATATTATTCGCAGCAATAGGCTAATAATACACTTATAATTCAAGAATCGCCCTATGTCTCGAAAATATTATTACATTACCACGTGTCGTCGTAATAAGCACAAGAAAAAATCGTGTCGTCGTTATAAGCACGACAATAAAAAGTGTCGTCGTTATAAGCACGACAATAAAAAGTGTCGTCGTTATAAGCACGACAATAAATAGTGTCGTCGTTATAAGCACGACAATAAATAGTGTCGTCGTTATAAGCACGACAAAAAATAGTGTCGTCGTTATAAGCACGACAATAAATAGTGTCGTCGTTA
>JANSTU010013200.1:0-29772 GCA_027564075.1 Bolitophila hybrida | reverse complement strand
ATATTTATGTAGATTGTAGACATATGTTTGAACATACACAGATGTACTATATATATATATATATATATATATATATATATATATATACGTTTATATAATATTAATAGTTTAGAACGCGGTTACGTTTATATGACAGGATTAGATTTGTTTCTAGTCAAATATTGAATTCTATTATCTGTATTGAAATGTGAATTATTAAAAACCACAAAAATTGTTTTGACTTGACTGCACAGTTAAACATTTCAAACAATTTTGAATTATTTTCGATTCGATAGAAGCAGGAGGTAAATGATATTTTTTCGGAAATGTATTGGTATTTAATTAAAATGTATTAACTGAATATAATAATTATTTTATAGTCAAAATAAAATTTCTCCTTATCTAGATAGGTTGAATAATTCACATATTCATTGAAATGAATAGGTATAATTATATTCAAGCAAAATAATGGGGTTAATTGTGAGAAATTATTCGACAATCTCTTAGGAGGTGCGTTATTTTTAGTCATATTCTTTACATTGATTATATATAGGGAGCATCACACAACGGTTAAATACCATAAATCAAAAAACCCATAAAAACAACAAAGGGTGCAATAGTATATAGTAAAATTCAGAATGAAAAATTCTTAATTTTTGTTTGTTTTTTTATGGGTATTTCTGAACATGAATTATGTTTTTTTTCTGAACATAATTTGTACGTTTTTTATAAATTTATGTTCTCTATTTCAATGTGGGAATAATGAAAAAAAATATGTTTCGATTAGAGATTGGTATAAAATGCACACTAGTTTTTATCACAATTTATTCATTGCCCAATCCACCTTATACAAGAAAATATAGGTGTAAATAATTTAGTGTCAAAAAATATCCAGGAAGCTAACACCATGCGATCCAGACTCATCATGGGTATCAATAGCTGGACCGACACCGGAGGATGCAAGTCGATGCTGGGACTCCCAGGGATGGAAATAATATGTATGTTTATAGCCATGTCGTATGTAAGGAGGTGTAAGTGAAATTTTAAGTTCATTATTTGTGCACTCTCTTTGTTATTAAAAACAGTTTTTTTATATTTATTGAGTACTCTGTATTCTTAGAGTATTTATGTATTGAGTTGAATTGATTTTAGCTTCGTGTAACTTTCTACGGCCTGTACAAGCTACGAAAAATGCGTAAATGGCCAATGTGTCAATGCATTTAGAAAAGTCGATCACACGGATGACACACAAAATCCGTTGACTTCCAAAATGATTCAACTCGATATTTTCTTCTCAGAGTCAACCGTTGACTCGCAAAAATAATGATGTTCACACGACATGACGACTTCCGAACTAGCTGACCGTGGACTATGCGTTGACAGGCAGTCGTTTTCTGTCCAAAGCTTGTCCATTTCCTGGAAGAGAATTGCCTGTTCCGAACGTTTTCGTCTCTTACGATGCCTTTGGAATGCGCACAAATGAGGTGCCCGTACATAATAATATTTGTAAAGTTCTGCCAAATTTAAATGCAATGCAAATTACAAAGTCTCTTAGTTTCAGCGAATTAATTTATAATTTCAATCGCAAGTCAACCTGATTTCAAAGAAATCTGCCGATAGACTCAGCATTTCATGCCAAACCACCTCCGGCCGATCAATAATGGCAGCATTCGGCTCAACAGCCACTCAGTATATCGACGTCAACGTTTTCAATGCAACATCACCACAATCGTTAGGATATATGAGATGGTACGTTGTTCCCAGTTTTGCCTTCAAGAATCCGCAGCACAATATTGACGACACTAATTTCATACGTTCATTCCAAACCAAACTGGCTGATCCAACGTGGAACACACCAGCAAAAATAGATGTTCTAATCGGGGAAGAAACCATGGCATTTCTTATTAACAAAGACAATGCCAAATTAAAAGGAAAGCGGGGGAAGTCAGCAATACAAAACTAGATTCGCCGCAGCTCTGGACGACGATCTCGATCTTAGATAACGTCGTCTATGGGAACTCGAAGACCCGACATCACAACGTGCCTGGTCAACAAATGAGTTATTAGACGAAGAAAATTTCAAAGGTTCCACCACACGAGAATCTTCGGGTAGATATATGATATCCACGGCTTTCTTCTCCAATGTTCCGCCGCTATTGGCTTCAGGAAGAGCAGGCACGATTTACGATTTTTTGTGGAGAAGTCCAGTCTCTTCGTTCAAAGAATAAGATACCAAAAAACTCTCCAATAAAAAGGCAATCTGTCCATACATAGGACCATGCAGCATCATGAGAGTTTGAGGCAGACTTCAAAACGCAAACATTTCCGATAATACTAAGAATCCTGTTCTATTGGATCGATCTTCAAGACTTGCTCTGCTGATTGTTAGAGAGGCTCACCAACGAGCTCCTCATGCCGGTTGCCAACTAACAGTGGCTATGGTTCGAAGCCAATATTGGATACCGCGCTTGCGTGGTCTATGTAAGCAGGTCATTGAACGGTGCAATTGGTTCAGAAAAAAGACTTCCAAGGTAATTTACCTGCTGTAAAAGACAACATAGGGCAAAAATTTTGCTCGTTTCACCAGTCGCCGTAGCTATTGTATAAAGTTTGGAGCGTCGAATCCGCAAAGAATGGGGAAATAAATAGCCGCTTAAGCAGCTAGCTAATAATGACAAAACATAAAAATTCATGTGCTCCAAATCAAGGCGGCATGTGGGAAGCTAGGGTCCAGGATTTCAAACTCCATCTCCGAGCAACCATCGGGAATATCCGATTAACCTCACTTCTGTTCAACACTGTTTACGCATTCGAAGCCTGCCTAAATTCTCGTCCGATTGCGGCATTCAGCGATGATACTTCGGATCTATCACCACTCATGTTGGGTAATTTTCTCGTTGGTCGGCGGCTGTTACAAACGAATGTTTATCCAAATTATCACAGAATTATCTTTAATCTTATAATTATTTAGATCATCAGAAAAACATCAGAAAAATCATTAAAAATAATTCAAAATATGTATTTATACTGTTACTGGAACGAATGTCTGGAAAACGCAGTTTTGTTGACAAACGTTCTGATCAAAAATGCTAGTTTTACTGTTACCGACTTTTTAACAAATCTGGAGAAAAAATTAAAACAATATTGAAATGACAAAAAGATTTTATAATTAAAAAATAAATAATCAATAAAATATTCAATAAAAATAATCAGGCTTGTCTTGTCTATTATAAAGCAACTACGACTGTCATGTTCATGCGATGATAGAAAATCTAATTTCTTAGTACTGGATCATTGCATTGCAGTTTTTACAAAACTTCACAAAGCTCAATTTAGTAGCTGCTTAATATAAACAGCCACACCTGTGGCTATAAACATACTCATACTCATACTCATTTTATTTATAAACTAACACATTTTCTAAAAATATATAGTCATATCAAACATCAAACGCAAATTATAACCTCTACGTGTATTTCTGTACACTTGGATGTGCAATTACAAATAATATCCAAAACGATCCAGACAAGTAATTAAATATGCGAGTGCAAATAGACCCAAATTCACATCCATCATTTCTGTTTTTTTTTGTTGTTTTGCGAGGACTTTTAAAACGTCTTATCCGGTCACAGCATAGTATACACATTTACGCACCCACGAAAACTTGGTATAATGGGTTTTCATCTGTGTTTGTACAGATGTGCCGGAATGATTCAATATTTGTTTTTTAAGCGCCCAAGCGCACGCATACTACTACACTGTTTATGTATATATATATAGAAAACGGGGCGCTTCTGTACTATATTCTGTATCGTTGGATATGCGGGGATATTAACAATTACACATGCGGCACATCCACACACCCGCACACATATATTTCTTGTTTTGTCACACACAAAATCCCTAAGCACACACATACATATAGGACATACGACATAGATATATAATGCTGGTGGGCACATGTGCGGTTCGAGGCAAAGTTTTCCTTCCGAGACACTGCTGCATAATGGTTTCAAGTGTATGTGGTATATAATGTGTGTGTGTGTGTGTGGTTACGATATCTGGGATGTTCGGAATGCGTATTGTGTGGGGTTATTGGATAGTACAAGTCAATTACATTGATCAGACCTATAACAATTGTAAAATCGGTAAAATAAAAAAAAATATAATAAATTAGTCAGTATTGTGCTCCGAGAGAATCAAGAAAAACAATCAGATTAACAGATTAGGATATCGTCAAATTGTCGAAAATTGACCCATTCATGAGCTCTAAAAAAGCAAATGAAATTTGCAAATCTACATAGTGATTGAAAAGGGCCTGAAGGCGTTAAAAAGGAGTAAGGATGTATACGAATGTCACTTAATCGCCAATGTTGCGTATAATTGGCGATTAAGTGACATTTCGTTTTACCCCCAACTTTGAGTTATTTTAGCTTACTCGTCACTTTTTTTGTAGATACCACACACAACACACGTATTTTCTAAAATTAAATTTTATAGTATTTTCATCGTAATTACAATTAAGCGCACCAATCATGGAGAATTTGGGCCTAATCAAGGAAATCGAAAATATATTTCCCAAAAATCTTTATGAATTGTTCCTCTTCTTCGATGAACATTTTTATAAAGTTATTTGAAGACAATTCTATAATTTGTATGCGATTCAAAACAATGTCCAGTGGTCTGTTTAGAATGTTCATACAGTTCCAAGATGGGATCTGTATTGGTCTGTTAAACCAGAATTCTGTGTAAAAATGGTGAAGATGTCATTATCTCGCAACAGATTCCGTGACATAAAAAAATATATCTGGATATGTCTATGACTGATGTCTTATGTGGCCAACAATAAGGAAATAGTTCTAATAGAGCATCTGTAAATTTAAGTTTGCTGCAAAATGTCGAAAATCACAGTCTTTTTTGACAACTTCTTATTATTTGATGTGTTTAATCACCGAGCGAATTTTTTGTGGGACGGGAGCAATCCGAATAAATCGCATGGGTGGAACAGATCCCAAATTAAAAGGTGGTAAGAATATTTTTTAAAATATGATTGATTACATGAACGATGAGAAATAAAAATCTTGATTTCTCGCTGGCAAGACAACGCTGAGGGCAATATTGCCACTTATCACGTTCCTCTCGAACCCTTTCAATCAGGCACACATCATATTGTAGTTGAAGACAAAAACAAGAAGATAATGCGTTTCAAGGCGTGCAAATGCAATTCTAATGCCTTAAATGTAATATATCCCTACACCCACAACAGCTAGTGTTTTGAAAAATACATATATAAATTTATAATTATTAAAAATGTAAACATATATTTAGAGTTAAAAAACAAATCATTTAATATCATGAAATTAATAATAAAAAATATCTTACAATAAAAACGAAAATTAAAAAGGCTGTTTTTCCGAAACAGTGGACTTCTCCGGGCGAACGTGCACCAAACAAGGCAAAAACGGTTTTATCGGCCGGAAAGGTTATGGGTACAGTTTTATGGGATTCGACTATTTGGAGAAAGGAAGGACGATAATAGGGCAGTATAATTGTGCTTTGTTGGAGAAATTCAATGCTGCCTTAAAGAAGAAACGTCCCCATTTGAAGAGGAAGAAAATCATGTTTCACCATGACAATGTACCAGCCCGCGTTACGAATTTGCTCACCCACCGTATTCTGCAGATCTGGCCCCCAGCGACTTCCTTTTGTTTCCAATCTTGAAGAAATGGCTCGGAGGAAGGAGATTTACATAAAATGAAGAAGTCATTGCCGAAACAAACGCCTATTTCGAAGAATTTTTTAAATCGTATTATTTGGATGGCCTAAAGAAGTTTGAAAATCGTTGGGCTCGGTGTATCGAGCTAAAAGGTGACATCGTTGAAAAATAAATTAATCCGGATACTTATCAAACAACCCTCGTACATTCATTTTTTTTTTGTAGTATAATAAAAGATTATTAAATAACTTCGTTCGGATTTGTAGTATTTTATAAAAATTTAAACCGAGCAAACCATTTCTGCGCTACACGCTCGGTTACAGTATCGGGCCGATACACTAAATTACTAATTCAGGCCGCTTTGGCCGAGCCAGCCATCACCCCGCAAAAAACAGCTCAAAGTATACACCGCAGGCCCGGTCATATCACTCAATCATCAAACAAATGGGCATACACACACACAAACAAGAAACAACCAAATAAACCACCCAAAAACAATTTATATACATTCCGTAACTCTCTATTTATTTACATAATTGAAAATTACAAATAATGTTTCATAAACAGTTTTCCTCTTTGGTTTTATTCTTGATGAATTTTCCCAAAATTGTCGACATGTGTCGATTGCACACTTGCGCGCGTTTGCTCTATATGTATACAGTCATACGTATTTCTATGTGTTTATATATATAATTTGTACTTTTGTTTATACATACAAGTACATGTACATATATACATATGTACATATATATATATATATATATGTATATATAAATATATATATATATATATATTATATTCTGTGTAGATGTGCAGCCGCTGCCACGCTGGCGCTGCTGCGTTCTAATGTAATATAACGAATATATAACATAGTTCTGTATATCCGTGTATATGCTTTCAAATGGGAGCGATGTGACGAGGCAGAGTGGCACCATATTGCCAGCACATGATGTTCTTCTGTTTTTCGGAAAAAGAAATGCCAATCTGTTTTATATTAAACTTCGGCATGTTCTCTTTCTCTAGATGAATATATATATATATATATGATTGTGTGTGGATATATGCTAAGACGCTCTATAATTTGGTGCGTGTGCATTATTATTATTATATAGTATTTATATACATAAAACATCATAAATAATATTTATTTTGCAAGAAATAGTTTTTGCGCATGCGGGCGTGTGTCAAATAATAATAAGTACACAGACACAAAACTATAGTCGGTTTTCTTTTTTGAGTATGAGCCAAAAAACTTATGAGTACTACATACATTTTAATAAATTTTTTTTAAACACATCAATACATGTCAGAAATTTAATTACAACTGCACAATAAATAAAACATGTGCAATTCGGGCTCTCTATCACCGAAATTCATGTGAGTGCAGCTGGACACTTGCTCAGAGAACGTCAAAATTCACCATTGAGAAGCGCATGTGTGTAAGATATAGAATACATATATAGAACGCTGACGCAGTAAAGACACATCTGCCGAGCAGGTGAGCATGCTGCGTACACGTGCGTTTGATGAGTTCGGGTATGAATAGCATATAATCGTTCAATATATACATACTACCCTTAAAAAAGTATTGGATGATGATTTATAAGAAGGGATGCATTTGGGTAAAAAGGAAAATATATTTTTTAATATATATTATAAAGGTTTTTATATCTAAAATAATTTATATAATTTACAAACTCGCAATAGCATAATATAAATAAAAAATATATAAATAATTTAATTTAGATAAGAAGGTATTAGGTTTAGGTTATTCCTCGCGTGTTATGATCACATTATCACAGATTATTTGAAGACTTATTATATCACATCCATATTCAAAAGTGGATGCAGAAGTGATTTCAAACTACAAAGGAGTGGCAATTTTGCCTACTATAGATAAACTCTTTAGTCTGTGAAGTGATGGCTTGTCGACTTAAAATAATGATCTCGTTAAATCAGCATGGCTTTATGGCCGGTAGATCTACTTCGACAAATTTGGTAGAGTTCACCAACTATACTATTGTTATCATGGAGTCTGGCTAGATGACGTGCACACGAATATTCGCAAAGCTTTTAATAGACTACATCACTACATCAATATCCACAAATATGCCGGAATTCAGTCCATGATAATTGTAGAAAATTTAAACCAGTGTAAGTTGAAGAGTTGCTACAGCCCTTCGTCTTGATTTTTTATTAGTGTCCAACGAATGGTCCTGCGTAGAAGTGGATTGGAGGCACATGTGCCTCGAACTGTAATGACTCATAACTAGCTGTACCAATAGTCCCTAGTTACAATCTTTTTTCAACCATAGCCATAGCCGAGTGGGTTAACGCGTTGGCCTGACTTATTGGAGATCGTTGGCTCAATCCGGACCGGCAGACCGAAGTGTTTTTGGAATGTAGCACTTTAAATCAGTAGGTTACTCTTGCTAATAATAGCCTATTTCTGAAAAAGGTTATTGATTTGGAATAACGGAACACTAATATCATCAATTAACATATACACACGCACCCTGTATAGAACAATAAGTGTATGATGACGTTGATGATTCACGTTTCCGAATATAAATAACAAGATAGGTAACAAGAAGATAGTAATGTCAATGAATCCAGTGTGCTGAATCGCACACTGGCCCTATGTCCCAATGAGAGATGAGAGTTACAATATTTATCCAGCCTTCTTGTTATGTTTTATATTGTGAAATATGATTATTTAATTTTACCACTTTATGAGTGAAAGAAAAAGTATGCAGTCACTGAGAAGTGGATGTCGGACATAGTTGATAAGTTTTTTTTACACTTAATAAATAAACGGTCAGTAGTAATTTTCGAGTAGACGTCACTAAAAAATCATCATTTCAGCCAGAGCCCCTGAATATTTGAAAAACGCTGCACACGACATTTGCAGGACTTGAAATTGAGTGCCGTCGTCGAATTTGGATGATTTTGTATTCTTCGACGATTATATATCCATTTTCATATAGACGATTTTACAGGAAAGGTTTTCGTTTCATTTTTGGTAGAGTTTTCGAGAGATCGGCAGTTGTCGGTGCATTCCGGAAATTTCAAAGTGTTGACCGAGAATCAGACCGGACAAAAACTCCAGAAATTGCGCTCTGACAACAATCAGCCCAAAAACAGGGAGGAAACTCGTTGAAAGAAAATAGTTGTACTCCTGTGGACCTGCCACAAGAGCGAAATTCCGTAAAGACGAAGTGGAAGCGTGGCGAAGACGGATCCGTTGTGCGACATCGGCATCGATTACAATGAGATGTATGCTCCTGTCATTCGATAGAGTTTGATCCGGATTATGATCGCACAACGTCAAATGGAAATCGACCAGATGGACGCCGTGACGGTGTCTACTCTCTACAGTCCTATGACTTCGAGGGTTGATCTGGCATAGTATGCAAGTTGCAGGAGGCCATATACGGCCTAAAACAAAGCTGGCGTCAATGGAATTCTTAGACGTCTTGTTGAAAAGATTTGAAATAAAGAGATCAAATGTGACACGGGTACTACAATACTGACGGCAGCATAATTGTTGCCGTCTACTAATTTCCGTGTTTTGGAAAAACGCATCGGTTCGTGATCAACTGAAGTCAATATTGTCAAATGCCTTCCACATGAAAGATCTCGGAATGGCACGGCCAGACTTTGAGGCTGAACTTCATTCCCAGCTTCTTGGAAGACCTTTTATTATTATTTTTATACGAATATTTACTTTTCGCGTCAGGGCATGTGTTGTGAGTGTTGGAGCACAGTAGCTCCAATAGGAGTAGCACAGCACAAACAGCACATTAGCATGACCTGATCTGGCTCACACGCCCGTAATGGTCAATGAATCCGCTGTGCGGCATCGCACACTGGCCCTATGTCCCACAAGGGATTAAAGGATCTAATGAGTGAATTACTTTTGGAACATTTCTAATTCACAATATTGTGAATTTCGAGAAGTGGATCCGCAGCGATTGGTTCACGCCCATCGCATTTTAAGTTTTTTTTTAAATCAACGCGTTTATTGAATGTTAAAGGCAATATTTCAAAGGATTAGAATCTGATCTGATTTTTTCCAGCAAAGAAATAAATCTATACTCTCTCCAAAATAGGAAAGATAAAAGTTTCATGAAAGAAATAAAAAAAGGAAACGTGGAAAAAGGATAATATGTGGGTAAAATTTAGAAGGAGGAGAGAAACAAAAAATTATTAAAATGTATGGCAAAATATAAAAGTGGAAATATTAAATAATTTTTGGGCAATAAGGCAAAAAAATTGCTCAATAGATAATAAAATAATAATAAAAAAAAATGTAACAATTCCTATTTTTTTATAAAAGATTTTTTTCTTAGTCCAATCGATGTTTAAAATGGTTATAAACAAAACTTCTTCCTAATTCAATAAAAAAAAACACAAATGTTAATAATACAAATAGACAAATAATTTAACTAATTACTATGCACAACAATTGTTGTTTAGCTCAGAAATAAAACATGTACAGTGACTGTCGACAGTTCGATCGTCAATGTCAACACCGTTTTTATGAGTCTCATTAACCAATACACCAAAACAACATTGAATTCTCATAACCGACAAAAGACACTTGTGCAAAGTGTGCACAATTGTGTTCATGAGTTGTACGCAGCCAAAATTATCATAAGTCGTAAGCTATTGTCTATCGCTTTTGACGAATTTTTATACTTTATGCCGGACAGCTTCATCAAATAACAATGTGTGTGCGCTTAACACTTGAATACATAATTGTTAACATATGTATTTATACATTCTTCTTAACTTACCTTAAATTAGAGTAGAACAAGTACACCAATATAGATTGTATTGTCTATACTATTCATATGCATATAATATGCAATATGTATACACACTTATATTTAAGATGCTCTGCGCAATAATATTCGAATGGTTGGGGCATGTGTGTTAACTGTAAATATATACAAAGACGGTGGCGGCGAACATGTGTTTTCTTCACAAGTAGTAGCAGCGTTCTCCGTGAATATTATATATGTGTGTCTATTTGTATGTGTATCAATTTAATGAGATGCATACGTCATATTTGTAAACTTACTTCAAGCCGCCCGGTGTGTGCACAGATGTAATATATATACATCGACTTTAAGATGTGCAGGCGTCCGTCGCGTCGGTCGTATAGAAGTGGGTATGCACAAAGGCCCCAAAATGGGTCACTATACAGTGTGGCCCATAGCAACTGTCTGTATTTTAAATTTAACACTAACTTTAAAACTAACAATATTAATTTATAATTTGTTTGTAAATGTATTTGTAAGCTCGTTCGATATGGACAGAGACAGGTGGTAATCACTTGGTGTGAGGTCCGTATAGTCCGGTGGATGCAAAAGAACCTCCCATCTGAGCTTTCGGTGCTTCTGGCGCGTCACAAAAGATGTGTGTGGCCTAGCGTTGTCCTGATGGAAGACAATTCGGCCTCTGTTGATCAAAGATGGCCTCTTCTACATAAGTGCTGCCTTCAAGCTCGTAGTGGATGATTCCCTGCCAATCCCACCAAACACACAGCAGAACCTTCCTGGCCGTCAATCCGGGCTTGGCCATCGTCTCGACCACCTCTACACCAGAACTCGTTGTGCGGCGGAAATGGAAACTGTATCTGGTACATAAACTGCACAAATTTTATTGGCGGCTTGAGATGCATTTTTGCCTTTGTCGTAGTAGTACTGTAAAATATGTCGGATTACTACTTACTACGCTACTCTAGCTATCATGTGGCGCCTTCCTACAAACTTTTGCTCGTTTCACTAGTCGGCGTTGCGCTTTTCGAAAGCTTTGGAGAAGCTTCGTCGAATCCGTAAATAATGGTAAGATAAATGACAGCAAAAGCGTCAGCTAGCTAACTTGGTTAGTTCATCACTACAGGTGCACTGCATCAAGGCAGCATGTGGGAAGCAAAGCGAAGCGATTGCGGCCCTCAGCGATCGGATATATCGAAAACCCCGGGTCATTTCATTGTATCCATGGATATACCTTCGGCATGTAAACATTTTATTCCATCGGAAATTCGAAATCATTTAAAAATCAACGACAAAGACATAAAATTGCTTCCCGTAAAATTATATGTAAAATAATGCATTATGAATGAATGAAATATAAGTTTAAATCCTTGGCGTATAATATGTTTTTTTAAAAACATGCTAGTATAGCTTCTTTGTATATGATTTCGTTTTATAGCACCACAATACCAAAAAGAAAACACGTCTTGCAAAATTCCTCAATTCACTGATAGACAGCCCAGTCTGAAAATATTATCTGCATTATAAACATTGTGTCTCGTAAATATATATACACATACTTATACATTCATAGGTATTATTCTGTTAAGAGACGACGATATAATATACATAGTAGTATATCTGTGTGTTTGTTAGTAATCTAAATATGCGATACGTCATAACAAAAACAATGCGCATACACTGGGTGGGTGTGTATGTGTATTTGTATTCTGTCGAGCCGAATCGGCAACAACACACTCAGAGAAAATGTTACTGTTGACATTGCAAATCTTAAAATAAACATCGTTTTTCTCAGCCGTATCTTTCGCATCAACACAGAACACACACGCACAACATATGTGGGCATAGACTTTATAAAGGTATATCATATATTATTATATATTATATATATATATACATATGGTATGTATTTGCATTATGTGAAATGCGTGAGTGTGTGTGAGAATTAAACCGAAAATAAATAAAGGTAATAAATAATTTACAAAAACGACGCGTACATAGCCAGATAATCAGACTGCGTATCGCAGAAAGTATATATTATAGTATAATATAATTATAGTAGTCTACTTCTGACTAAGAGAATTATGATCTTGGTTCTTTTTAGGTGCACGCAAATGAGAGAGCGCAGTGTCAGTCAACGTGTTGCACCGCGTGGTTTGTTGTCAACGATCTTATTTCGATCTACACATTTCTGAAATACCCAATCGATTTATTAGCCGTATTTCTAAGAAACTAGAGTGTTCATCAAAGTTGATACAGCTGTGAGTTTTAGAAAAATGCGATTATTATTTGTATTATGTGTGTAATGTGATGTTTGTCAGTGATTTTGTGTTTGTGAAAATTAGATTAGGAAATGCGTAGTTTTCAGTGTTTACAATGTTTGAAATGTATTTTTAGCAATTTTAGTATATTTTTATTATGTCGTATTGAATACGCAATTGTTGCAACTATGTATTTTATGTTGAACAAATGTTTCGATCAAACTCTTTATATTTACGATACAGTTGAAGAGCATATGTATTGAAATAAACACCATTAACCAAATTGCAAAATTAAAAAAAACAACATTGATTTTGAGCCAATGATAGCAATCAGCTCGGATACTAGCTTGTGTTGTATACCAGTATACCGGTATCACTATTTTGATTGTTTTTAAATCTGTAAAATGCAAAAAAAAAGAAACATGATGAATATATTCTATGTTACCACAAACCGTGTATGTATATGTAATTGTTTTGTTGGTCGAAAATTCGCGAAACAGTAATACCAAATAGTGAGCAAAAAGCTATCTTTGCATAAATATTTTGGGTTTAGTCTATAAATAAAAACATCGTAAAATTATATTTACATACAATCATGACAGTTTAATCTAACTTTATTGTTTATAGTATAATAAATCAATTAAATGTATCCAAATAAATTCCATAGATTATTATTAGCGTATTAGCTTTTATATTTAATATTAATAATAAATTAATAATATTAATTCTTTGTCGCATTTATTTATTATTGAAAGTGTTGTTCAGTGTCAGAGAGAAAGTTCTTCTTATCAATACATATTTAAAATAACAGAAGGTTGATTAAAATCTATAAACACAAATAAATAAAATACTTTACAATAAAAAATTAAAATATCATTTCCATCAGTTAAAATTTCGGCTTCGCCTGCTTGATGCTGTAATATTGTGATATGTACTGTATTTCTTTAATACAAAAAGCTTCTGATCTCTGTAGTTGTATTGGATACGCACACCAAAAAGCTCTCGTCCCTCATTGCTGCGTATAATCGTAAGATCTAATTATAACATTTATTTACATTTTACATATACTATATAATATATATATGTTTATGGGTTCTGTTTTCTGCTAAATTAGGTACAAAGAAATACTGCATAAATTAGGTCATTATAACTAGGTCATGTCGAGAGATAAAGAAAATATTCCCAGAGATATGCTCGGAAACGATTCGTTATCGAGACATTTAATTTTTAAGTAATCTCATTTAGAGTAATTTTAGAAAAATTAAACAACACTGACCTTGATGTGGAATCAAAACCATTCATAATGTGTGAGCATTCATAAACTCGTTGGAAAGTTATACGGGTGTACTTTAATATGGGAAAACCCATAAAATGTCCAAAGATAAATTGTAGAGCTTTTGTGTATGTGTTTTTTAATGTAAATATTATTAGGTCTGAAGATGATAGATATTTCTTTTGTTTTTTTTAAATTTTTTTAAAGTATGAGTTAGCATTGTTTATATTTTATTATTCGTCGCCGTCGTTACTTGTCCATATGTTATGAAATATAACATTAAATTATATGAGAAAACCATAAGCAATCTGTGGGGAATCAATAGTTTATAACAAAGGAAATTTATGTTTTCACATCTCTAATAATTCGTGCAAAAAAGGCACATTTTTGTGAATTTAGTTAAAATCTTATTATAAAAACCAAAAACCCATTCGAAGAATATTGTGAAATATTTTCATGAAGAAATATGAAAAAATACGGACATGGCATTTTTTGGAAGCGTCTCGGAAAAATGTAGAATTGCGTTGCTGGATCTTTTGATATAAAAAAATCGAAGTTCTTTCAGTATAACATATAATAGGTTTCTCCAGGTAACACGGGAAACAGTTATTCAAAATTTCAATATTTCACTTTTTGGGAAAACTCTTTGTTATGGTAAAATAACAAATATTTAGAAATTAACACAAAAATAAAAAAATCTCCGGCGTTACCTCTTATATTATGTACAGAAATAGTGTTCAAGACTTCAAATCATCTCACACCCAAAAAAATAGCTAGTTTTATGATTTTTATTAAAATTATCTATTCTAAAGAAAAAAATCAGATAATTGAATTAATGTTTTTAATGCTTATTAGGCAAAACAAAACAAAAAAAATATTTTTTGTAAACGTTTTAATCAATTGTGTTTAATGAGTATCGTAACTCCTTGCAGAATCATCATAAACAAAAAAACCTAAAGAGTCCTGATTAGTATATGATTGTGGCTATAGCATGACCCTCCAGAAATAATTCACGTTGAAACTAAATAGTAGAGGTTAAATCGATTAAAATTAAATCTTGAGAGAAAGCTGCTTAAAGACCATTTATGGTTGTGTGCTAAATAAATTATTATAATCGTCTTCTGTCCATTTAAAAGTATTTATCAATTATCAATTTTTGGAGCTTATTTATAACTATGTCATTGCATTTTTATAGAGAGAAAAGCTTGTCTAGCCCCTTAACCATTATTCGTTATGTAATGAAGATGTCCCCATGGAATTAATATATATTCGCATAACATTTAATCCTAATAACGGTATTGTAACTCTCACAAATATAAGAAAATGTTATGATTTTTTTGTTTTGTTTGTAGCTGGGACAGTGGAATAATATCCCAAAACTATAAAAATGCTGTGAAACCCACCAGACTCAAAGTTTGATTTTTTTGTTCATTTATTTAACACTCTACTTTGAACATATTAAAAAAATGTAATTATAATTTTAAAGGAGTCCTTGATGAGTAACAAGGAACTTTGAGAATGTAATTTTTATTTGGTGATTGTGTAATAAATTACCAAATTAATAATCACTTAAAACATTCGTATACGTTAAAAACCAAAAGTTATGTTATGTTCTAAAAAATTACGTAATAAAATGGAGAACACAAATCCTGGACCTTGGTTGTTTCATTAGGCTTTTATCATAAAATATAAATTATATCTAAACTTAAATTCGAATTAAATATTTACTTTTTTAAATAGTTTTTTTTTCTTCATCGTCAATTTTTAAACCACACGGTGACGACTTGACATGAGCGCCTATTTATCAATCAATCGAATACACTAACGGCAATACTCTCACTGATGCTAAAACTTTCTTCTAAAATGTTCATTTCTCCAACAGTAAAAGTTGAACAATGTAAACGTTTCCGTTCCGTTTTAATCATTTCATACATTCTTTGGATGATGTACAGTCTTTTTCGTATAAAAAAATTATAGTTTAATTAAGTTGCTTGGATTTTCCTTTTTTTAAAATAGATGTAATGATGAGTGCATTCCAACACCAACTCCTCTTATTAAAACATATGCAGACGTGTTTGTGGATTTCTAAGATTTTTTTCCACAGAAAATGTATTTGGGCGTAAAATTCTAAACACAAGCGTTGAAGCTTTATTTTCCACTGCATTTTTATTAATAATAATTTGTTCTAATTTCAACAAATTTCTAAAATATTCGCCATGCAATTTTGTCTACCTGCAAAAAATCAAACAGTCGGCGGAAGGCTAGCTAGCACGCTAAAAAAAATCTTAAACAATTCAGTTTTACGTTGGAAAAAAATCGAAAATTTCTCGTATTATCTCGAGAATAGTTAAAAATAATTTATCGGTTAAAAAAATTAAAATCGGGTTGGTTTGGGTTAGTAATACCTTTAGGTTTTAATCACATCTATTATTAAAAACTATATGCATCACAGATAACACCAGGGAGATTTTTTAAAACTATATTTGAGATTTGATCATCACCCTATGATTTTTGATTGTTTAAGACTTTAATAATTGAGTATGTACTTGTTTGTGTTGACAAATCTGTATGTATTAAAGAGTGAGAATTTGCTGGTTTATCTTCTGAAAAAATTGTTTATGGTTAAAGTATGCGTTCATTTTTTAATTATTGTAATTTTGTATTGCCATGATCTTATCTGTATTTCAATGTCTAATGTTGATTACTTATCTCCTCGTGATTATGTATGTTTTCGTAATGTATATATAACATTTGCATATTTGTATAGTTTTTATATTTTCTAAATTTAAATTTTATGTGTGTTTTGATATACATTTGTGATCTATTTTTATTGATGGGTTTGTGATTTGTGTGAATGGAATTTTACGTAATCTGATTAAAATTTTGATATAAATACATGTTATGGTCTCCATGGTCGTTAAAAATTACTGCCATCGACGTCTTCTCTAAACAATATTAGCCTTAGTTGTCGGGATTAATTATGTGTTTTTTTTTCAATTTACCCTTTAAATAAATAACCGTTAGAATAGAACTTTTTTGGGCAAATGAGGGTACTCGTCTCATTGGATATGTAATGTGAGGCATAGGATAAGTGGGCGATGCCGGTGTCTACATCTCTGCTAGAATTAATTTTACTCTAGCTTAACATTTATAAAAGTTATTATTATTGATACAAAAAAATATCTTATCAAAAAACTCGTATTAATTACTAACTCAGCTAGTCTGCAAAACAGAAGAATGAATTTTAAAAACCGATTACGATAATAGAGTCGGTATAATTAATTACCTAATACCATAGCCATAGACGAGTGGGTTAACGCGTTGGCCTGGCTTATGGGAGGTCGCCGGTTAAATCCCGGCATGCAGACCGAAGTGTTTTTCGAAAGTAGCACTTTCAATCAGCAGGATCCTCTTGAAATAGGTTATTGATTTGGAATAACGGAACATAATTGCCATCAATCAACATATACACACGCACCCTGTATAAAACAATTAGTGTATGATGGCGTTGATGATTCACGATTCCGAATAGCAAGATAGATCTCGGTGCATAGAGATATCTCAAAAATATGCGCACTTGCTTGTTGTTAGAGTCGCGTCAGGGAAAATTAAGACTCCTAACCATCGGGGATGTGTTGTGAGTGTTACAGAAGAGTAGCTCAAATAGGAGTAGCACATTAGCATGACCTGACCACTCGTGTAAACCCGTAATAGTCAATGAATCCGGCGGCCTCGCACACTGGCCCTATGTCTCACAAGGGATTACAGGATCGAATGATGGAGTTTTTATCACAATTTCAAAAAATATAATAATTTCAATTTCAATCGCAGAGCGGTCAGCATTTAAAAAAAGAACAGAATTCTCCTGTTAACTACACTCTGGGCGCAGTTCATACATAATAAGCTGCTTTTGTCTTTTCTTTTTTTTTCTAAATCAACATCTCCAAAGAGTATAAAGTAAATTCAATAGTCAATAAAAGATGTCATTATATCAGCATATGATATGGTTCATATCAATTCGAGACTGTCTGTATAAAGAGCGTCGCATTAATTTTTAAAGACAATATGAAGTACCATTTCTAATCTAATAAGAGTATAGATAATTCAACATTATATCTTCATGTATTGATATGGTTCAATTAATATGGTTAATTTTATGACTATCTTTAAACGCATCACTTATAATTTTAAGTCAATCTAAAGAGCCATCTATTAGTCATAATAGACATGTGTATAATATTTGTTGTTTTCTGTACAGTATGTACATACTGGAATATTTTAAATTAATTGTATATATAATATAAGATAAGTTACATTATTGCATTATATACATTTAAGAAATATTATCGCAAAAATAAAGACACTTTATTTGAAAACTCCATATTTTTTATATTATTTTTTTATTTGTCCAACGTAAAGATGGGTTGAGCAGCATTATTTTGTTGTTGAAAAAAATTGTATATTTATATGGTTTTTTAGTCTTAACCAAATATTTATATATCATCTGAAAAACTTTTTCTCAAGCTTTATACAAAGGTTTCATGATATTTTTGGGTTTTAATAAATGTAACTGATGTATCCTGTGTTTCTATCTAAGAAAAAAACAGAACACATATTTCATCCGCGTTATTTTATTGTGGTATCCCCAGTTGGCATAATCTACACGCAATGCACTATTGCAAAATTTATTATTTAAATTTACCGATCGAAAGGTCACTGATAGGAATTTCTTCCACATAATCCGCGGTGAGATTATCAGCTTTGTAATCTTCTTCTTCAACGATATCTTGAAACGTTTGCTCGAGAACAGTCTCTGTTTCATCCTCGTCATCGGTATCTAGTGATGGAATCGAATTATCACAGACACCACTACTGCAATTCAATTCAGTGTGGTCACAAAATGTACCCATTCTTGCTTCTTTTGCATCCCCATCGTTTTGCATTTTGTTCGCAACGAATTTTGTCGTGCTGTTTCTGTCGGTGCGATGGACTAATAATAATTATTATTATTATTAATATATGCTGATTTTGTGAAGCTTATCTATAGTTATTTAACGACGTGAACTGCACTTGCAATGTATTTTCGCAAATAAATCAGTTCACTTCCTTAGTAGCCATGGTAGGCTTTAAGAATGATCTAGCCACAGCTAGAAGCCAGAAGAAAAGAGAGAGGGGGAAGGAGCGACAATAAGGCGGTGGTTCCCTTTATGCCTGCGTAGTACTCTAAAGGCCGTAGTAAGCCGCTTTTTCAATGTGTAGTTAATACACGACAAACTTGTGTTGGAGACAACTTTGCGGCGCTCGTACGCTGAAACTATTAATTTTAAAAAAAAGTTACCACATAAATTAAAGGACATTTTCGGCTGAAGAAGGAGGGTTAAGCGGTAATAATTAAAGATTAGGAGTTTCTGCACACAGCCGTACTTTTTTAGTGTTCGTGCCCCTATCTTCCTTAAGTGTTGTCCAATTTTATTCATCCCTTTTTTTAAACATAGGTATTTTAAATACCTTTCAGTTAATACCTCACACTCCTGGGTATCCCTCTCCCATCTCAAAAAATTACTGTTACTGTTTTTTTTAAAACTTTGACACCCTCTAACCCCTAAGGGTTTCAATAGCGCCAAATAATTTTTATTGTTTTTGGGTCTAAAAATGACCCCAAAAGGGAGGGGGTGAACTTTTTTTCAAAATCGCGTTTTCGCTCTCCTGTAGATTCGCCAACATTTTCTCTACTTTAGTTCATTACACAATTATTTTTATCGTAAAATGAGTCTTCGAGTTATGTGATTTTTTTCAAAATGATGGTGCTAGTGGCAAAAATACGAGATGGAAAAGTTAAAATTCGGAAAGAACATGTCGAAATCTATAAAATCACCAATTTGCAAAACTACCGGAAAACTTTCCAAGTAACCCCAAATAACTGGACTAAATTAATTGTTTAAAAACAGATCCTCATTATTTTAGATCTCTCTTTCCAAGATCTAATATACACTGGTCAAAAAAATTATTATTCTTCTTCGACCTTGACCTTCCCTTCGACGATATGAGCCTGTTTCTTGATAATGTTGAAAAACTCGAGACACGCTAGACCGATGTTAACCATCCTCCAATCAAGATCAGCTTTATTACATTCTTCTTCCAATAAAAGGAAGTAAAAAATGTATTTCCTATGCGCGAAATTTAAATTTGAGTCATTTTTGGGATTTTTGCGAGGATTCTTGTCATGTTTTAACCGCCACCTCAAATCGCTAGTTGTTTCTTATTCTAGACTTTGCAACCAACCTTTACTATTCTTTTTATGCTCATTCGAAAATACGGTTTTTTCGTTGTTGCGCTATTTTCTTGACGAGTTTAGATGCACTAATAATAATTAAATTCACTTTTTAAAACTCTACAATTCAATTTGCTATAGTACCCACTAAATTGAAAGCCAGTATTAACTTGAAGGGCTTCTTAATTAGTTGAAATATGGAATAAAATGCAAAGTATTTTCAACAAAAAAAATATTAGCCTTAAAATAATTCATATTCCAAATCTTTGTTTGCAATAGTGCTTAAATATTGAAAATATTAGAGATGAGCTTGCTGAATATATATGTATTTCCTTATACTTTAAAAATAACACAAAGTAAAGTCAATACTCTTCTAATTACTCGTTTCATTATCACAATTTATGTATCGGAAGATACTTGACAATGACCTTGGTACATTATTACCATCTCAAAAGTTAGCAAATTCGCAAAGTTTCGCACATTTCAATCCAACAGACATAATTTAGTCTGAATAGTTGAATACTTACGATTCACTGAGACACATCATATAAATTATACATATATGTATGTACGAAGATAATTTGTATGTACAGTGAAGTGCTATATATATTTTCAAAATATCCGGATAATTGATGCTAATTAATCTGTAGTCAATCTAAACAAATAATAGATTCAAGTGAGTATGTATATGCTCACAATACAAGTAATCACTAACCAAAAAGAGTCATCGCTTGCGCGCAAACTTTGCATATCATGAATATTATATTTAATTTAATCATATATGCTAAAGTAGTATATAGCAGAAATTCACGTATGCATAACGACATTCAAAGACGCTGAGAGTATAGTAAAAACGCACAAACGCACTCTCACACATACACATAGAAACGCACAAACTTGATCGAATCGAGTAGGTGGGAGTTCGAACTGAACTGATCCGAAAGGCACGAGTTTTGGAAAAAAAACTGCCATTGAATGATTTTTAAATTGTTTTGTTAGATTGTAACCAGACATCGGATCGGCAACAAGGTGACAAACAGACGGCAGCAGTGTTTTTGAGTGGATGTATTACAACGCAACAGAAACAGGCTTGCGCAGGAGCAGCGATTAAAGCGTGAGGAATGCACTCCGGTGTTATCCTAGGACAAACGTATGATAATTCGTATGATTGGATTTACAATGGAAGATCACTACTTGACCCGCCGGGTGTCCTTCAACGAATTTAATCGACAGCAGCTATACCAAAACGAGAACGGTAAGTTCAAGGCTTCTTGTGATTGTGTTTAAGATATATTGTGGTAAAACGTCGTTTTTTTGCATGTATTAGAGGTGTCATCACAAGATTATATTTGTATTATTTGATATACGTTAAAACTTTAACATTTACTAGAAGCAAAAAAAAATGTCTTAATAGTATAATGATGACGCGATGAGCAAATTAATATAAAAATAAAAATTATGTCAAGTGTAAACAAATTAAAGATACATTTTAAGTGAAGTTCAAGTGTTTGAGAATTGTTTTTAATTAGATTTTTTTTGTCAACGCCTAAGAAAATCTCTCATCGGTACATATTTAAGAAGCGTGTCGAAACTGGTAATTTTCTAAATGCGAATATAAGAGCGGGCAAAACATAAGGTCAATGACATGGTTAAGATTGTGTCTATAACAAGTAGATATAATAAATTTAGTATAAGTTTATGTATGAAAACGTTAAAGAATATAAAGACGAGGTATATTATTTTCAGCCATTACTGCTTTTAAAAAGACCGTTACTGTTATGGACTTTTCAATTTTCTAAAAAATGACGGTTGTATTGTATTTTTAATTATGATTTGATTATTTTTGGAAGTATAAAAAAAGTTATTTTTATGTAAAAAAAAAATAGATGAAATTATGTTATTTAAAAAACGTGCATTTTACATCTTCAACATTCTTTGCATATTATTATTTTGGTTACAGAGGTACATTTTAAAGATGAAAAAAAAAATTGGTTTTTTGAAAGAAAAAAATTATAAATCTCCAGATTTCATCACCTAACCCAAAAAAAATTTTAGAATTTATAAAAAAAATTGTGGAAATCCTTAAAAGAGAGAAAATTAATTAATAATGCAGTAATTTTAAGAATAGAATGATCCATCTGTTTTGTCCATTTAAGCAAATATTGATTACCATATAACAAATCATACGCCCTATTCCATTTTTGGAGGGTAAGATTTAATGGTATGTACTTTTTTTGGTAATAATTTATTTAATCCTTTTTATTGTTTTACTTTTCAAATACTCATTAGGCGTCCTATAAATAAATGATTTTCATGTTTTGTTATTTACAAAATGCATATAAAAACAAAACTCAATTTCTCAGGCCATAAAGCCACAATCGGCGTGGTTTTTATGCGCGGAGTTTTCCACAGCCCTGCTAGTTGATTCTTTTAAACTAGACTAAATTAAAAAAAATAAATTTCCTTTCTTTTGCAACGAGATTTATTTGAATCGGTATATCGGTTTTATGTTTAAGCTTTAGAGCGCTCTGTGCGTTGAAATATAGTGTTTTGAGAAAAACCAATTTCAATTTATACGTTATAAAAAATCGTATTGATGAGGTTCGCTTTTGACAACTTAGAAATGGCCTGTTTAATATAAAAGAAGGGCAGGTTTCGGGTGGAAATCGACGAGTAGACCCCGTTAGCTTCTGCAATGCGCCACTTGCACCAACTGCCAGTCGGGCAGATTTTATGTTAACATTTATGATCGAAAGTTGCCCACACAGCCTTTTTTATATTGTCGGCCGAAGCAGGATGTATTCTGCACTTAAATCATTAATTTTTTTTGTAATTTCAAACATGTCTTATTACTTACAAAAATATTAATAAATAAAAAACAGCACTACACTTGCTAATGGCAACCAGAAAATTTAACATCTCTTACTCCTAATAAGCTTCAAAAATCGCGGTGCCAATAAAATAGTTTTTATTTTTTTGTATAAAGAAAAAAGCGCAATATGCAAGGTGAATGTAAAACATCTTCTTGAAATTGAAGTGCAATATGCGCTAAAAAATCGAAGCGAGTGTCTTCCTTACGTCAATAAAAAGCTCCAAAGTTTATCAAAAATGAATACACAAATATTACATTGAGGAAGAATCACTAATTCCCAAAACAAATTCCTGCTTCAAATGCTATAAATATTGCAAAAAAAATGTTTTTTAAAAAAGCTGTGTTTATTAAAGGGCAATTACCGATGAATTGTATTCTCGGTACAAAAGTTCGACATCAACAGATCAAGAGATCCCTAAAAGACAAGAATAATTACTCGCAAAGTCGCAATCAGAAAAGGCACCTTATGAATTTCAGTCATTATCACTAAAAAAATATATCTAGACTAGGTCTAATAAATAATTGAATTAAAAAAAGTTTGGTCTCTAGAGACTAACTATTAATTCTCAATTAATTTCTATTGTATAAAGTTGTACAAAAAATATTTTTTTAAAAATAATGATTTATGTTTAATGTTTGAATTTTGCTAATGATAACCTTTTCTTTTTAATGTATTTTATAATTTAAAAGATTCTTTAGATGTTTGTTGGCTATTTCCCTTAGTTTTTATTAGATGTTTTAATATGGCCTGCGTCAAAGCAACTTCTGTTTGGTTAGAATATTTTGTTCAGCCTTTCATTAATTTTTAATGTCATTTTTGAAATATTTGTGCCCAAATAAATTTGTGAGCCATGGCGAAGCTGTAGCTTTTTTTATATTATATCAAGTTCGTCTTTCATTTGTTTTAATTGAGCTATCTTAGCAAGCTGGTCCGCCTTTTTCTTGTCTGTGAAGATCTTTATAGCTTATTATTTTTGGAGAGATTTTCCAAATTAACTGGATCAAATTTTTATCGCACCGCACCGCTCCAAAAACTCTTTCTTGCTAAGTTCTTAAAAAAGGGGTTTGATAGCCGATGAAACGTTATTTTGTAATGTATCATAATCGTGTTTGAATGATGTAAGAGTATTTATAGCCGAATAATCTAAACGTGTTGTACTAGTTAATAAAATAAAAATGCACATTTTAACAAATTAATATAGAACTGTTTTCGAGTGGTGATAGTTTATTTAATAAAGAGTTATTTTTCGAGTTATTTTTTGCTGATATATTTTAATTATTTTAAAGCTAAATTCGGGCTAGATTCTAATTAAATTTTTTTCTCGGTTTTATCTCTATAAAAACATTACAACTGGAATTGCAATTACAACTGGATTGTTCGATTTCTATGATTTCAATGATCCAGTTAAAATATATAGAGTTGGACAATTCCGAACCCTACTGTTTTAGAACTAGATTCTAGTATAATCCATAGAATCTCAGTAAAGCAAATGTATCATACTGCTCTTCTTATTAGCATCCTTCAGAAAGATTTATAAAAATCTGATAGCATTATATTTATATTTATTTATATACAAAGCTGATTAAATTATTTTAAAATACGGTATTCTTTTGTTTCATTAAAAACACAAAAAAGTATTCATCATAATGCTGGTCCCATTGTTTACACCTACATAGTTACAATATTACGACGGTTAGAGAATGAAAATAGCTCTTCAGCGAATAGAAAAAAATCCATAAACCATTGAACTTAAAAAAGGTTTTTATATTTACTTATTATGTTATAAAACAGATCAAATTTAAAAAGAGATTTAATGTTAAAAAGGGATAAAGTTTAAAATTTTTACAGACGAACAATGATTCCTAGAATTTGTTTCTTTATTAAAAAAATAAAATACACTAATTACAAAAAATGTATGCATAATTTTCCTTGGCGTTCTTAAATATTACCTTTTTTATTCCAAATTTGGTTTAAATCAAGTTTGCTTTTTGGATTATGAATCAATTATTATATATTTTGTTTGAAAAAATTCAAAACTTGATTTTTTAGAGATGTTCTAGTTTTTAATTGAGTTCTGCTCTGTTTCTATAAAACTGTTCACTAAAACCACTTTTCACACGATACGTTTTCTACATTTCTCATTTTTTGCTCAATACAAATTTGCCCTTTTCAATATCGATTTTCAAGTGGATGACCTTTTCAATTTATATAGGAATTAGTAGTGCTTAATAATTTAAACATACATAAACACCAGCAAACATGCGATATATTCTATCCACTAATCTAGACAATGTTTTTCTCAATAAATGTACGTTAATTCAAAGTGCTTTCGTCGATCGAACAAATTTGTTTGTAGCAGCTCGTAAAACGTCTTCGGTGTGATAAGACCACTTTATAGAATACGTTATATATAAAATACAGATATGGATACTGGTATTTACTTAATTACTTATATAAACAAATATGAAAATTTAAAATATTCGCATCGAATGGCAATGACATTGACGATACGCGCATCGTCACCGGTAATCAAACATTCGTGCGAATATTATGTTTGTGAATGCGCCGCTTTGTATATCAATTAGTTTTATTTTGTATACTGTATACATAATTAAAAAGATAAAAGTCCACATATTGTAAAATACTGTACTTGCCGGGTCTAACTTTAACGGATATTTCGAGTGTGTTTGCTCAAGCTCATTGATATATAGTAAATATATGTTTATTTATTAATTATATATTCGTATTTATTTCCGTAGTCATGTCTGGCGAGGACGCAAGGCGCACACAGAAACCGTACAGATATGGTATGATTTTATTGTGTTTCGGAGCTCTGATCAACTGGGTCGGCTTGGCCGAGAACTACACAGAACCAATACGGTACGCGGGGGTGGCCTGTATTGTTAGTGGAGCCTTGCTCATATGCACGGCCATGTGTTGCTGGTTGAATTCACCCAATCGACGAGCAACTGTTGCTGCAGCAGAGGTACATCTTAAAAATATTTGCATTTCCACAAACAAAAAAATAATGTTTAATTTCATATTTAATCACAGACTGATGATCAGATACACGTGATTACTGTGCCTGATCTGCCACGCACGCTTAAACCACCACCATACGACACTGTGGCAATAATGGAACCGCCCAGTTATGACGATGCCATCAAACTAGATCCGGCACGTCTCTTTCAGATACACACAAACAAAAGTGCACCCAGCTACGAGGAGGCATTAACCGCAGGAACCTCACTGTCTACTGTAATAGAGATTCCATCGATCGACAATGATCTGGAAGTTACGAGTTGCTCGCCACCGCCACCAGTACCAGCACAATCCAGTTAGACCATAAAATCTACTCATATGTGTGATGCTATATATATATACATATATATACGTGAAATTCTAGTCCGTAAGAGTAAAGACTCAAATACAAAGTACTTGAATGCCGTTTCATCTCGTATACGAGTTTGATTTTGAGTTCAATGCGCCAAATAACGAATGCTTCAAAATATTTATAAAATTATGTGATAGTTCTGCAGGATAACTTAAACTTGTTATTTTGAAAAAGAGTTTTGAATACCTAATAAATATTTTTAATTATTTATAATACCCACAAGCTAGCTTAAATATTACGTTTTATTTAGTCGTCTCTTGCGTAGGGTCACACTCCTGACGCAACAGACAAAACTTTAGACGGCACTCATCGTTCACAAAGCAAGGAAATTCCCAGACGCTAGTGTGTAACACAAGCTCTTCCTTACTACGCGCATGCGCTATACTTTCCATCACTGTCACTTTTATTGCGTACTCTTGCTGGTAGTACTGCAAAACGTCCTCGACAAACATCACGTACCGGTCCAATGGCCACGATTTGAATACACGTTCATCGCTCGCTGTTGGAGCACTCGCCATAGACACCAATTGTGCATTAATCTCATGTGCAGCATCCAAAACGTCCCGAAATATTGAGGTAATAACCTTGAGCTTAGCACACGGGGAGCGTAATTCATCTGGGTAGAGTGTGCTGCTTGATTTGTCGGTAGGTTCAAGAGCGGATCGCTTTAAATTCTCGATTGCATTGCATAGCGTTGTGCCTCGCCGTTGGGCTGCCTCCCATTTTTGATGATTGTCCAATAATGTCTTAACTATGGTCCGTATGCGCTGACGCAATGATAGCATGTCCGTTTTGGAGTTTTTAAGAATTCCGCCAGCGGTGTCGGAGACTGATAAACATAGTATTTAGATAAGCATGCAATTTGAGGTTATACACAGTAAACTCACAACGAACGGGTGAGAAAACACTTGTATTATGCGGATTTCTATTTGGCGTTGAGGACATTTTACGTCTTATTTATATTTTTGAATTTTTAAATAAAAATTATGTTGTAATTGCGTATTATTTTGAATGCAATTTAATTTATTTATAAATAAAAATAAAACACACACATTTCTGATTGACATTTAAAGAAATGCGCATAAGCTAAGAGAAATTGCAATTTTGTTCAAGAGAGAAATGTCAAATGACAAGAGTTTTGAGAGCGACTGATAAAACATAGTGCGTTTAATGTATAAGTAAGATGATATTGCAGATCCGTTCAGATTTTTCCAACAGATGTCAGCATTAATGCGCTTAAATTTGTATATTTAAATACTTGAATATTTAATACTAATTATTGATTTAAAACAAACTTTTAATTAGGGTTGCGAGATTGTATATTACAAAAACATATACAGTAATAAAATATTAAATATCCGAAATTAATTTGTGTCTGAAGGTCGTTTTATATTACCGCAACACTGCTGTCAGCAAACAAACAACATTCCTGGCACAATTTTGTCTTCCATAATATATGTATATTGATTAGTTTTGCTTCCATAAAATATCTAAAGTGATACATTCTTTATGGCAGTATTTTCATACACATACAATATATAAGTAAGTGTATGATGAAAAATGTCACACACATTCATAGAAATTATAATTGTAAATACTTAGGCAGCAAATTTGCATTTGAAAAAATACATTTTGTTTTAATATTTGTGACATGCGATTTGTGTTAAATATTAATAATATTAAAAAATATGGAAATATGAATAGTAATTTAAAAATAACATATATATATATATATACATATACAGTGGCGGACAACTAATTGGAAACATCATATTTTTGTAATTTTTTTTATATATTGATTGTACCAGTAACTATCTTAAAATAGATCAAATCATTTATTTTTTTTAGATATTGTCTGCAGCTGGAATATATTTTGTTTGCCCTAAAAATCAAAGGTTTAGTCTAACGGTTATTTATTTAAAGGGTTAATTGAAAAAAATATCCGGATAACTTATTGGAAACGCAAGATTTGTGTGCGGTTAAAATTTCTTTTATATCATTTGTGGTGAAAATTATAATAAAATAATGTTTATTTTTTATTTAGTGATTAAATTATACAGAAAAATTGCATCAAAAAGGTCTGCAGCACATAATACCGATGCATTATTGAAGGCTAATTTTTTTTGAGAAGAAGTCGATAGCAACAATTTTAGGAAACCCTAGAGTTTTATAAACGACTGTATTTTATGCTATAAAGGTTAGTTAGGATCTATTAAAACAGAACTTTTATCGAAACGGTTGATAGGCCGAAATGATGATCGAGTAATTTAATTGGTTACCATCAGAAATATTATTTTGACATCAGTGGATGTCTAGGCGGTACCCAATCCAAAAGTATGTTCAGACAATTCCCAAACGGATACTCCAGTGTAGTTTCCAAAAGTTTGGTCATCGTGGATGCATTGTCTGAATGTTTTCGTACGATTCTAAAAACACATTAAAAAACGATTGCCTTACACGAAATGCTATAATTTTGGAATCAATTTCTCTGGAGCGATGAATACAATTTTCGGTCGGGATGTATTGATAGTGTACCGATTGATCAATACCTTCTAACTCAAAATTAAATCCACCACTCCATAGAATCTACTACTAAACCATAGCCATAGCCGAGTGGGTTAACGCCGGCAGACCGTGTTTTTCGAATGTAGCACTTTAAATCAGCAGGTTTCTCTTGCTAATAATAACTTATTTCTGAAAAAGCTATTGATTTGGAATAACGGAACAATAATGCGATTAACAATGCCAATTAACATATACACACGCATCCTGTATAGAACAATAAGTGTATCATGGCGCTGGTGATAAAATAGCAAGATAGATCTCGGTGCATAGAGATCGCTCAAAAATATGCGCATTTGCCCTGCAAAGATGTTAGAGTCGCGTCAGGGCAAATTAAGACTCATAAACAACACTGTTAATGTTAGAGCAAAGTAACTCCATTAGAAGTAGCACAGCACAAACAGCACATTAGCAGGACAGGACCACTCGTGTGAAACCGTAATGGTCAATGAATCCGGTGTGCGACATCGCACAAAGATATCTCCAGTTTCCTGGTACGCCGAAGCAGAAGTAACTAGCGCACGACCACCTACCCTTAGGGTCTATATCGCCTACAACCCGTAGGCACCTCATCCGTGATAAGCAATGAGCAAACAACAAGTTGCCTGCTCACTGGGGCTCCCCATCCCCGCGGAACCTATTTACGGCTAGGTGAACCG
>JANSTU010013189.1:0-15023 GCA_027564075.1 Bolitophila hybrida | reverse complement strand
TGTACCCTCTACGGGTAGGCGGTCGTTAACTATTTACTTGTACTTTGTGCACCAGGCAACTGGAGATAGACATACATGATTTTGAAAAAACGAATTTTGTCAAATCAGATTTTCGAAAAGCTAGAAAATGACCCGATCCCGAAACCAAATCTAAAGACTTGATACAAACCCTCGCTCACTTAATTCTTTATATATAATAATTAAAGATATCAGATAACACAAACCAACAAACCGTTCGTTTATACAGGCACTTAATTAATGACCAGCGTGATTTAGATCATCGTAAAACTAGGTCACCCCGATTTGAACCCTATTCATATAAAACTAAATATTATATAATATAACATGGCGTATTCCGTAATAATATGTAAAATACATAAAACGCGTTTTGTTTATTATCAATAACTTGTGTGCGACAGAGGGCATTTATATTCTATACTAACTATATAGACGCATTTAAACCTGAGTGTGTGCATGTGGAATTGTGGTTGTTTGTTTTCTGCAAATATTGACTCTGATCGAATAATTATAACCCTTGGGGTGTACATGCGTTGGCGTGAGGACAATAAAATGGTCGACTGCGACAAAAAAATATATAGAGGAAGGAATTTGTGGTCATCACGTTGATAATGAATATTCAATACACAGTCAATGAACATAAATTATATGGTGGACTTCAACTTCAACATAGGGTATTCAATGCTTTTTTTAATTAATTCCGAAAAAGAATAAAATTCAAAAAAATACATTAAGTACAAAACTGATAAAATAAATATGACAAATCGCCGGCAGACAACTAACAAGTACAACCAAAAAAGTTGAGTGCATATACTTCAGATCACCGTTTTCTTCGGCTAATGCACAATTCGCCTTTGAACCAGCGCACGTTCACCGTCCTCCACTTAGACATCAGCACAACGCGACCCAGGTAACCCATGCTAGCAGTTCGTCGCTGTCGGTATTTCATATTTTATAAAAAATAACAAATAAAGCAAAATATTGACATTTCGCGGCATGTCTCAAAACAGAATAATCACAACGAGCATTTTCCTTTTGTCAATAAGAGCGCGCTCAACGACATAACACAAGTGTGATCGAAATGCGAGTCCCAAAAAAATATGATAAAATTAGGTATTGCATACGAAGACCACCCAAGACGTATTATGACCGTCTCGTCAACGGATCGGCCACAGCATCAAGTGGAACAACAAGACGCATATAACACAGCATTAAATTATTATTAGTAACTGTGTGTGTATATATGTGCCTAGGCAAATAAAACGAGTCGCCGACAGGTACCATCATCATCACCGCATACCGGCAGCCGTCATGCCACCGCGCCACGTATTGCATTTACAACGTCTTCGCAGGGTCATACGAAAATGCAAATCGCGTGCATTCCTCAAAGGGCGCGTACCAAAACACGCGAAATGCATCTTTAAGTTCCACATGTAATACCTGTGTGCATCTCCCTCATTCAATTTCACATTAATGCGCCATTTATGAATACCGAAAAAAACAGGTCATAAATAGCGTACAAGGAGATTGTGTGGCCAAGTCGCATAACGTGCAAGTTTCTTTTTATATATATATATATATGATATTAGATGCATTATGGTTTTATTGAGGAAGAAATGCTGTATAAATAATGCACTCTAGTTTTGTTGTTTTCCTATTTTATTGTGTATTTTAGTTTTGGTAAATTCACAATGCAGTGATGAATTAATAAAATATATAGAATACATACACACAGGTTTTGTAGAGTGCGGCCTTTTTGTTCGTTTCCTTTTGATATTCTTGTTAGGTGTTTGGGCCAGGTGTTTTTTGTACACAATTTTGTTATCATGGTTGTGTGTGTGTGTGTTTTATACAAATGAAACGTTATTTGATAAAATAATAAAAAATGTTTTTAAAATGTAAATTATAATAAAAAAAACTACGACCCGATTTATTCATTCCGATTTATATTGCAAACTTTTGGGAATTTAATAAATTTTGTCTGTAGAAGTTGAAAGAAAATTGGGCAATTTGAAATAATTTATTCGGTTTCGCATTTATGTGGCAAATGTAATGTTCATGAACACTGCGGTATCTCCAGTTTTTCTATTTTCGAATTATAAGGAATCACTCAGACTTATCGTGATTTGCCAAAAGTGACAAAACCAACGGCAACTTCGTAAACCCAAATAAGTAAAGAAACAAAAAAAAAATGTAAAATCAAAAGATTTAAACTTTACGAGCAGTTATTAGAGATAAGGGAGACTCTGCAAACCATTTTAAAGACGTTCGCCTGTCTGTTGGTGCTATTAAATCTGCTCAGAGGCAGAAAAATATATCGCGAACAGCCAACTAAGCGCAATGGTATATAATTACGCTGAGAGGATCGACCATTCATTTGCTTATTTATGGGCCAACCATAATTTATTTTTATTTTATATTTTTTCAATCACTTAAACCTTTTTTATCTATGGACATAAACGTGTTAGCGATTAATTATGTCATTATCTGGTAGGGGTCATCCTAAATATATTTTTTTCGTTTTTTGTTATTGATTTTAAAATAAACCTTAAAATGTTGTCTAAAACACAAAATATATAAAAAATTAGGGTACATCAGTAGGTATATCAATCGATTGGTAATTTAAATACCTATCACAAAGATTGATAAAATCTGATAACCCTTATGGAATATAGGATCAAAAAGGTCACGCATTTTTAAGTAACTACCTATCGATTGATATACCATAACCCCCTCTACTTCCACTGTACCACACTGAACAAGAATTTAGCTTTACAACAAGCCTAATACATTATATCTTTTTGTAAAGATAAATGTTTGTTGGGCCTATAAATGATTTTTTCTAACATTTTGGATAAACTTTGAACCCCTGACCCCACATGATTTATGATTTCCACTCATTAAAATGTTGGTATTTTTGGTCAGAGAGGCAAGTGCTAAAGGGGTTGGTTGGTGCCAAATCTCGTATATCACCTAACTTTGACCCTCACACCCTTAAAGAGTTGGCCGCCATCTTGAATTTAGAGGCTTGATTTGATTTTATATATTATTTCCATTGTTTTCACGATTTTACAAAAAAATATATATATTTAATATTGCCCGGTCATAGCAGGGGTAACTTTTCACGTATCGCAACCGTAATAAGGGACCGATTTGACGTTGGAGTCGAACAGTTTCAGCTTCGTTCGTTTTGGCAGCTGCGTGGAGCTTTGTTTATTCGGGCACAGATGTCAATGTATGTGCCTTCGTCAACAGTTAACCAGCTTCCGAGGTAGCAGAATTTATCGACAGTCTCAACGGGTTGCCTGCAAGGCATTTTCTATCTTCTGTACGTCAACGCTTTATTTGTCGACCCCAAAACCACGCAAATTTGTCGGCGCTAAATAAAAAATACCTTTCAGTTGATACCCGACACTCCCGCTTCCATCTCAAAAATTACTTAAATCGTTTTTTTTTTTAAATTTGATGCGGTCTCACCACTAAGGGTTTCAATAACGCCGAATACTTTTGTGGTTTTGGGGTCTACAATTACCCCAAAAGGGTGAGGAGTGATTTTTTTTTTTCAAATTAGTAGCAGCGGCCGCCGAATTGACCAACTTTTTCGGTGAATGAATATTTACTTCCTTTTTCATTTATCTCGTAACTACATTTTCCGAAATGGAGTCAGGTAAATCTCGTAAACTATCGCACTGAATACTGTGAAATTTTTACACACTACTATTAGATACATTATCAAAAAAGTGACGTTAGTTTGTGATTACTTAATTTATTTTTTAATGACGTTTTATCGTGAAATTTCGTTGAAAAATAATCAATATTTGTTCCTTAATAGTCTAAAATAAACAACATTGTAGCGACACTATCAATACGAATAAGTTTTTTTCCGGATGACGGTGATATACCTGGAACAACATACCCACCCCTCGTGTAGAGGTACTCCGCGGAAATGTATGCAGCGCCGCCATTTTTTTTATTTTCAACTAAAATTTATTTTAGGCATTCTTAAAACAATTTCTAATATTGTGTTAAAAAATAAAAGTTATTTGTTTTATACATTCAAGTTTATGTTTTTTTTTAAATATGTATATCCATTTTCCGGGTACCCATGGTGACACCTTAAAACCTAAAATCAATTATTTTGGTTAAACTTTAGGAGAGCGGATATGCCCTCGGAGCAGTTGCGGTATTTTAAAGCTACTAATTTATTTTTTTTAATGTCCCTGCATACAAAAATTACGATTATAAAACCGCTGTAGCTCTGTCATTTTTCAATTTTTCATTTCGTTTTTTTTTACGTGACAGTAGCAAATTACGTCTGCTAACCTTTTCCGTCCTTGTTCATATGTGTATATTGTGTATTTGTGTTTTCATCCCCCACTCCCAGAGTCCGCAAAATGGCTTCAAAAAAATTAGTAGGTAAACGTGTGGTAACCTAACTCGAGAACGAAAGAAAAAAATGCACATTGTCAGGAATTACGCCAGGAAGAAAACGAAAAACCGAAAATATTGAAATGTGCGCGAATTTTTAAAAAACAAGTAAAAAAAAGACTATATTTGTGCGATTTTTCGCCCTTCCTCAAAAATGAATTTAGGAAGAAATCCATAGGAGGGGACCTGCCCCTAGGTATAATGAATAAAATGAAACAAACGCCACCTCGAAACGACTTGAGTTATGGTGCCACTCAATTAAATAAAGTAATTTTTTATTCAAATATTTACATGTTTATATACATGTTTATAATCATATATAACACTTTTAAGAGATAATTTTTAATGAAGCAATTTATGAAAATAAAAAAAAAAAATTACCAAAAAAACCAAACCCAAAAAAATAGGTAAAGAAAAACAAAACACAAAAAAATAGGTGAACTATACCCCAAAGTTTAATAAAGAAGTAATAAAACAGTAGAAGTCAATTTGTATGTCAAAAAAAGCATTTAAAGGTTTCAAATGAAACGTATTTTTTAAATACCTATGATTAAAAAAAAATAATAAAATCGGACAACCTCAAACGAGGTAAGTTAAAATTGTAATTTTTTGTTTGCGTGTATAGTGGTGGGAGTGATATGGTTAAAACAAATTATGTTGGCTGCGACATGCCTCATTGTTAGATTAAAAATACCCACAAAAAACTTATTCGTTTACAAAATCATTAATTAAATCTTTAATTCACAAATACTATACAATTGAATTTACTTTGTGTAGCTTTGTTAAGATTGTCTAGGTGGATGAACAGTAGTAGGATGTAATCAGTATCTTAATACATTGGGAACGTAGATATTAATTTGAAAAGGAAAATAGAACATATATAGTCTTTAATTTGTGTGATGAACCTCAGTCATAAATTAGTCAGTGCTGGTTGCCACCTATTGACTTTAAATGGTTCAATAAAAGCAGCAGAAATAGAATGGAATGGGTAAAAAATAGCACACATAATTTAAATCAATGAACTAACACACTTATCTCATTCTATATTCTTGCATTGCTGTCTTAGACGTTAAACGCCTAACAACAAAATAATATGGTCAATAATCAAAATTTGATAGCCATTTAAGTTTTGAAAATATTCATAAGCAAATGTTTGCGAATATTTTAAATAGATAGATAGATTGTTTTTTTTTGGAATTAGATGAATATTTATTATTCAAACTCATTTCGATTGTTCAAGACAATGAAGATTAAACAAACGCATAAAATATTATGATATTAGGGCCTTTGAAACAATTATACCATACGCTGACAAGCCTTCGCCTATAACTCTGCACGATCTGCTAGATGGCACCTATAAAGCCCACGGCCAAAAACCGAACACACCCATTTTGCCGCTACATCCGTTCTCGCTCGCTTATACATTTTCTGACTAAAAACTTTTCGTTAAAAGTTAAAATTGTACTTTATAATGAATTTATAAGCAATATACATATATATGCTACTTCTGCATATTATATACATATATCTAGAAGTCTTTGCACCAAGCATCTTAAATTCATCTTAATTAATAAAGTTTTATTCAAAGTTACTCTGGAGTCGGCACCGTATCAAAGCTGTTAAATAGCAAGAACTTTTCAGTGCGCGAATTTTCCGACGCTTTCATATTTGAAAATCTTTTGGGCGTGGGCAAAGAAGATATTTATGTGTACGGTATAAATGAAAACGCGCAAAACACTTTACCGGCTACGATGATGATGATGATTAGTTGCTTCTTTGAAATAAAGAGGAAAAAACATAATTATCCTACTTTCGTATTCTGTCCAATTATAAGAAATCTCATTATTTGGCCACGTTGCGCGATAATTAAGTTAAGCGAACGGTGTTTTTTTTGGTGTTTTAGTACAAATCCTCGTGCGGATAATTTGATGTTAATAATTGATTTGGCATCCAGACACAAACCGTTTTTTATGCTTCAAACGAATAGCGTTTCAATGAGACTTTATTTAAAATGCAAATTGAATGTTTAATTAGTGTGGAGTTGGCGCTGTATTTGCGTGCCACGCGTATAAAAGTTGAGGTGTCAAAAGGGTGGACACGATAGACATTAACCCCACGACTTTGTTGTGCGTACATACCTGACATTTGTGCCAATAAACACTTCTTTTGCTAGAGTGCGCCTTTGTGAGCAGGTGGTCAACAAGCGTGTTTTCTGTTAAAACAACCCGATAAACTGTATGTGTGTACCCTGGAAAAACAATAATAAACGGTGGAATACAAAAAAATCCTTAAGCATTTATTTGACGTTGTCTCTGGTGTTTGAACGCAATATGGCAACATTATTTGACGTTTACACTGAGCACACACATTTTGTATGAGCGAACACACACACACACACACACACACACCGACATATATACTTGTTTTAATACACCCGAACATTTGCTCTGTGACTGCGCGACTGTGAAGTACGTTTAACTGTTTCTTGACATGCAAATAGACGTTGAGGGTGGTGTTTTACTTGTATATACGTGATTATACATACATATAATATTGAACATGTATGTGTGCGAGGTAAATAAAATAACGTCAATTAATTATGAGTTAATTGTTTACAGAAAATGTAAATGAAAATTGGGATTTGTTCGGGGTAGATAGAAAAACATCGCACACACAAGAAGCATATTTATTCGAAATGTAAGCACTTGTGAAATATATATATGTATTATATATTACATATATATATGCACTTACATACACACTTGTTTGGTTTTTGCATATACGTATATCTACATATGTTCAATTTTGTGGTTTTTCCATTGAACAAATACGAGAGATACTGCCCGAAGACATGAACGCGAGCACCATACGTATAAACATAATATGGAGCCATAACAAACATCTGTGCTGTTGATTTGAAAAGTGGATTTTCTTTTGTGAATTCAATTTGTTTGTGTTGAGTTTTTAATATTATAGCATTAAGCATATTTTAATGTAAACTTTAGATTAAATTTGCACAGATTGAGGTCATCTTTTGGATGATTTGAGTTTAAGTCAGTTTATCAAGATACATGTATACATTTAACTTATTCTCCGCTATATTATCAGTGGTATAAAATTATTGTATTGTAGAAAATTGTTATTCCAATGCAGCAGAAACGATATATTTTCAAAGAGGACCCCAAAATTAACAAAACACCATTCTTCTGCCTTTCTAGCAAAAACATAAAAAACGGCTAGAATTGCTGCAAAATCTTTAAAAACAGCTAAAAAGGCCACAAAAAACGACTAAGAAGAAGGCTAATTATTTTTTTTAAATTACACATTTTATTTTTTTTTTTTAAATGAGCAATTAAACTTGACACTTTCATATTCTAACCTGAAAATTTTATTTAAATTTTTTTGATTATTATATATTACAATTTAAATATTTATTTTATAAAATTGCATTTAGCATCTTAACCTGCATACTATTACGCATTTTGCATTTTACTAGATTCATCTGGTTTAATACTCACTCTACCTCTGCGTTTCGAGCCCATCCAACTCAATGGTGAGACTGTTCGATTCCAACGTAAAATCCGTTCTTTAATACGGTTGCGAGACGTGGAAAGTGACGTCTGCTCTGACCGGGAAACTGCAAACTTTTGTCAACCACGTGATTTAGGCGGTACTTGTGCATCAGATGGCTGGAGGAATTGAATTGTGGAGACGAACCAGGCAAGCAACTGTCGCAAGTTCGACAGAGAAAGTGGAAGCGGTTTTATTTCCTTATTATTTAGTACTATCCTTCAAACGATACGTTTATAAATTTGACAGTAATCTGACTATTGATTCGTGAGTTATAACATTTTGTGTAAAGCAACTTTTGTTTTTGCAAAAAAATGGAAAAAAGTGAATTTCGAGTTTAAATAAAGCATTGCTTTTTGATGAAAAAATACAGTGGAAACCAAGCAAACAATGGCTTGATAAACATTATCCGGCTCCATCGAGACAAATGGTGATCGAGTGGATTGCTGAATTTAAATGTGGTCGTACCAGCACAAATGATGCAGAGCGCAGTGGACCCCCAAATGAGGCTGTTATTCTAGAAAACATCAAAAATCTACAAATTGGTTATGAACGATCCCAAATTGAAGGTGCACGAGCTTGCTGACATTGTCAAGATATCAGATGGTAGTGTTTATATATTTTTACACGAACATTTCAGTGGGTGCCGCGTGAGCTCACAGTCGACCAAAAATAACAACAACAATCGATGCTTCATTGCGATTGGCGCTGTTAAACCGCAATAAAATGGATTTCTATCGTCGATATGTGAAAATGGATGGATGTAAAGATTAACAATCGAACAACGTGTTAAAGTAATTGAAGCCTATTAAAAACCACCACGCCCTCGGACACGCCGTTCAGATGAAAACATTGCTGCAGTTCGTGAGAATGTGGCCGAAAGCCCAACCACCTCAGTTAGTCATCGTACGCAGGAATTGAACCTCTCCACGACCACCTTAAATCGAATTTTGAGGAAGGATTTGTCTCTTCAAGCCAACAAAATTCAATTGACCCAAGAAGTGAAGCCTGCTGATCATTTGAAGTGCCAAACGCCTATTGGATGCATGAGTAAAGACAAACCGATGCGGAATTTTGACAGAAAATCTTCTTCAGCGACGAGGCCCATTTCCATCTCAGTGGCTTTGTTAATAAGCAGAATTGCAGCGTTTGGGCTGATGAAAATCCAAGAGCGATTGTTGAGAAGCCAATGCATCCACAGAAAGTAACTGTTTGGTGTGCCCTTTTTTGCTTGCGGAATCATTGGACCGTTTTTCATCGAAAATGCAGCTGGCAATTCAGTTACGGTAAATGGTGTGCTCCCATTTATTGGCTGCACCCACGACGTTCTTTGTTCAGTAAGGTCGTTTTACCAGCTCTACATCTTGAACTAAATTCAATAATAATAGCTCCTAATGTTATAATACGAGCAAATGCTTCAAAACATTTAATGAGCGACTAGCAGCAAGATGACCAAAAGGTTTGTGCACCAATTAATTCAATAATGTTTCCAATACATTCAAAAATGACCTCCTCTAAATTCAAATGCGTACACCGATAAAAAAAATTGTTCACCGAAAAATATAATAATAAAAATATTGCTTCTAAAATAGAAAAATAAAAGGCGAATCTTTAAAAGAGCTAGCAGCCCGATAGGGGAAGTTACAAATACCACCCTTAAAGAGGGACACACAAAAACGGTGCAATACTATTTTGAGATCTGTAGAAATTATACATTATGCGTGATGACAACTTAAAGTTAAAAATATAAAAAAATATAGCAATTATAATAGTTTTTTTTTTTATTCTAACATTTTAATGTGAACATGTTTTTCTTTTTAACTAATCTTGAGTTGAATTCGTGCAAGGGCATTTTTTTATTATCCCATCACAAAGCACCCGCCAATAAACATGACATCTATATTTTAAAACATGTGGAAAAGCAGGTTTTTGCCCCTACTGTTCGTAAGGGTGGGCAAAAATGTATAATTTTTTTGAAATTATAGATACGTAAAATATTTTTAAAATTGAAATCAGCACCCATTAAAACGATTTTTGTTTTTTGACCACATCTATACTGGATATTGTCGACTGATACAAACAAACCAATGATTGCTAATGGCTATTTTTTTTCGGTGCACGCATTTGAATTTATAGGAAAATGACCTCCTTGCATTTATTGGAGCACATTTTAGAATTTTTTAGAGCATAATTTTTTTTTGATGTACATTTATTTTATTTGGTGGACACTTTTGAATTTATAGGAGGTCATTTTTGAATTTTTTTTGAGCTCATTTTAAACATTTTTAGGAGCACAAATATTTTTTTCGGTGCACGTTTTTGAATTAGTGGTAATTTTTGAATTTATTGGAGAACATTTTTGAATTGTTATAGAGCACGTTTTTGAATTTTTATTAGCACATATTTGAATTAATTATTGGACGCTTTATTTGTACCACAAAAAAATTTGCTTTTCTAATTATTATTATATTATAAAATTTTATGGATACATGTTTGACATTTAAAAACAAATAACAAGCACAAAAATAAGTATTTTAAGATATTTTTGTTTACAAATATTAATACAAATAATTCATATGAATGCCATTTTTCATATTTATTATTTATTCGTGATATTTTACACAAATCGCATGTCACAAATGTTAAAACAAAATGTATTTTTCAGATTAAAATTTGCTGCCAAAAGAAACTAAACTAAGAACTATTTCTAGATCTCATAGCTGTCTATCTCAAACCAGCGAGTAATTTTATTTATTAACTTTGTTTTCATACTTTTAACAAACTTAGGCATTTACTTGAATTTTTCTATCTTTGTAATTCCCTGCAATGTAAAGTTACATATTCATTGTAAAACATATCACATTTTCGGGAAGATTGACTGCATATAATAGTTTATACTTAATAAATTCTGCAGCCGTCGGCTGTATATTTGTGTGTTGCATATATATAGAGATATAACATTTACAACCAAATCGTCAATTCAGGCTCTAGTTATACACATGTATATAATAGAAAATCTAGTATATATTTATGTATGTATTCGACCGTCATTCTATACGTGCTCGTCCAATGAATGTCTAAAATGTTTGTTTAGTCCCGAAGCTATATCAAGAGGAATAGAATACAAAGAATTCTATGTACGATATATATACATATGTATATATGTATGTATGTATATATGTATGTATGTATATATGTTTTCTAAATCTGATCGGGGTGCATACACATGAGAAAATTTTCCAATTTCACAATGCATATAACTGTAATCCAGAAGGCGCCTTGGTATTCATATAAATATTGTATCTTATTGCATAGAGATTTTTGTGAATTTTTTTCTATTTTGTATTCTTTATACAGTTATTTTAAATTTTAGAGAAACAATTAAGATTTCACTAAATTAAAAATATATGCCATTATATTATAGTTTATAAAAATAATTACTTTATCAACTATTTTTATAAATCATTTACGACCAAAAATTGAATTACCCTGTTACCGATTTTTTTTTTGGCGATATGTGCAAACAAAAATATTTCTAAATTTATTAGGGGATGCGCGCGTATGATGGATTTGGTGGTTGTTTGTTTGTTTATCCGATAACGTGAACACACATAACCAATCGCCACACACATATACACAAATATATAAATACGTGTACACAGAACCCACCACACAGAATGATGAATCGAGTATAGGCGATCAAAATGTTTGTGTATAATTTATTGAATGTTTTTGGTGCGCCAATTTCATCGTATAATTCTCTGCAGTGAAAATAATAGCTTTTCTGGGATAGTTTATTTTGGGAAAATTACAGTATAAAAAGTACATATATTTGTATGTATTTTATTAAGATTTTCCTGAAAGTAAAACGATACGAATTTTTATGCTAGTAAAAACTGACTGATTTTCCTGATAATAAAAATGTGGGTGCAGGTCAGATGCTCGAAAACTTTTTACGAGACCGGCGTAAAATATATTTGATAATTTGGGTTAACATAGTTGTGTTTTAAAACTTACCGATATCCTGATAGTAGAAAGATACCGATACAAGATAGAATATTTCTTTGAAGGACCAAGCTTGAAAAAATATAATTATTTAAGAAATCAAAATCTGTTATTATAACATTTTATAAATTTTTATGAATATATTAAAAAAATAATATCCGCATTATGACTTCATTACTGTGCAGCGTTGTTATAACATCGTAGGTAGTACCTTCGTTTAAAATACCTTTTCTAAAAAAATCTAACGGAATTCGTTGGATGAGATGTTTTCAATGTACAGCTGGGGGATACATTTTTGGCATCACTTTGAAGTTATTGATAATTGATAAAATTACAGTCAATTAGTTTTTGAGTAATCGTGTGCACCGACTTTGAAAATTATGTTTTTCACGAGAACGCTTTAAAGTTTTGCACAGTAATAAAATACTATAGTTCTTTTACACTCGCACTGAATCATCTACCCCATGTCCATAGAGCAATCCGCTTTCATATAGAGATGGTCGAAAGCATCCTTTTGACCTTGGTCGGCTTGACGCGCCCATTCATGAGAACTAGGTCCTTAACTGATTCCCATCGCATGTATAAAGGATAATAATGCAAAATTAAAACATTAGCTGCAATTTCGACAATAATAGCGGTGCCACTAGCAGATTTTGGTGAAATTTTCAAAATAAGCAGGTTCAGACTCTCGGAATTATTTTGCGTGAACCCACCGAGACCACTTTGCAAAAGAGCATCCTTGTTCAAGTCCACTTAAATTGACTTCAATATCGTAATCTTCGATAGCTTCTTCATCAGGAAGAGCTGTATAACTATGTTTAAAAGATTTTAGCGTACCAGCAGCAGCAGCTATAGCTACTGCTCGGCATTGCATACAATAACAGACATTCTGCAACTATGCATCGACTGCATCAATGAATTTGGTAATTTTGCCGACATACTTAATTTAAAAATTATTCTATTCTGATGTGCCTTTTGTGCTTTGCAGCCATCATCTGTTTGCAGCGATAGCTCGGTTTTGGACAATTTTCTGGTGTCGCCAGATATCACAGTTAGCGTTTGGCAATTGAAATATGCTTATATTTTCACTAGACTTCTCCTTCGTCTGTAAAATAGGATTCTTTTTGATTTTTTTCGCGTAGTCTGAGATTTATCGCGGTACCTGAAGATGATGCAAGGTTGGAAAAGGCTCACACTCACTAGCCATCCACTGTAACGATACAGTTTTGGTATATTTTAATTGTTGTGCATCAGCCTACCAGTCGCATTCGCTTTTCGGTAGCAACAAAAAAACATTTTTTAGAAATTATAAATAAATCTATGGGTTCCACACATACTTTCATATAATTCATATAATTCTGTCATCTGTGGCCAGAAATCACAGCGTCAACACTAGTTGATCAGATGCTGAAATACTCAATACTCAATACTTGATCCGAATACATTCGTACGAATCCGCGATATAAAATATGCTCGTTCGTAAAACATTCAATAATCAATCTAGCGCAGAAAAAATATCTACAGCAGCCCAGTTTTCTGTAGAATTTTAAGAAGAAACTAATGAAAATTACCTAAATAATATGAAAAGCCGTATATGTAATATTTTTTGAAAAAGCTTTGCAAATATGAATTAAACCAGTATAATACAGGGTGCTACATCTGTTGCGATAGCATTTGAAACTTGAATTACTTTTGATGTAAATAACTTTTTTTATTTTTTTTACACAAACTTTATTTGTTCCTTTCTATTTTATTTCCATCATTCTTTGAATATAATATCTAACAAATGACCGCCTTTATTTTTGATGCTAAAAGATGCCCTTTTTCGTGCATTTTAAATCACATTTTCCAGAGTCTCGGTGGTAATAATCAGAGCTATGGTTTGCGGCTTGTCGATGAATACTTTGCTCTTCAAATACCCCCACAAAAAGAAGTCCGGCGGTGTTAAATCGGGTGAGAGCGTCAGTCGAAATCGCCGTTTTTCGAGTTTTGAGCCATGTAATTTTTAGACATTTCTGCAAACACAAAGTCATGCAGCATCGCTCTGTAACGCTCGCTATTGATCGTTCGGCCCGATGATCTTTTTGGTCGATACGCCGCACCAAACGGTCTCTTTTTGATCATAGAGAGGCTCCTCGTATATCTTACAACGGCAGCGGCAGTTTTGCTTAGTTTACGCGGATATAAACGATTGTAGGCAAATTGCGTTTTGACAATGGAGGACCCATTTTCAAAATGCGATTTTCCGATTTATGCTCGTTGTATCGGTGTTAGTTGATTCATGGCACAAAATAGACTGAAATGACAAAAAATGGCGGAACTATTCAAGATTCAAATGCTATCGCAACAAATGGCGCACCTCGTTAAATTTTCTTTTTTTTTAGATTTATATATTTCATTTATCTGCACTTAAGTTACATATTTACAAGAATATTGCGAATTTATACGAGGGGCATGTAAAAAATAAGGTTCCCACATTTTTTTCATCTGAAAGCTTGTACTTTAAACTATTTTTCTACGTAGTCGTCAGATTTGTCTACACACTTTTCTTGGCGAGTTATCCATTTTTGAAAACCATCTTCGAAGAACTCGGGCGTCGGAGGTCTGCCAGGAGACATGCGGGCGCCTGTTTTCGTGGTGCAGTCTAACGCCTTTCGTCAATTTATTGTAGTTCCCTTAGGCGGGATTGATTTTTCGTTTCGTAAAGAAGTTGTACCACGATTCATCTCCCGTAACAATGGAGCCCAAAAATTATCTTACATTCCTCAGAAGTGATAGAAGTCCAGATTGTCTTTAGCTTATTTATCAATTCCTGTTTTGGTCTGGGCTATTTGATGGCCACTCCATGACTGGGATTTCATGAACATTTAAAAATATTTTTTTTGTTCCGACTGTGTGGCAGGAAGCGCCGTCCTCCGACAAGACAAATTTTTCACAAAGATTTACTGATTTAACCACGGAGGAGGACTCCGTGGTTAAATCAGTAAATCTATGTGAAAAAT
>JANSTU010013178.1:0-15024 GCA_027564075.1 Bolitophila hybrida | reverse complement strand
TATAGGATGGCTGTAATTTAATTGTGTTTTTATTGTTGTATTATACATTTTGTGATAAGATCAGTTGAAATTTGTATGATTTGATTTTGTTAGCTAAAAATATTGAATTGCCGATCGAGAATCATTCTAAAATGCCTTATTATAGATTTTTAAAAAAATATTTTCTCTTTTTTCTTTGATGATATGTATTTTCTAAATAAAAACAATAAAGTTAGTACCTTTATCTATTATATATAGTTGAGGACAATTCTCGTTTAAAAATCTATTGTATTTGAAGATTGAGATTGGTAAGTTTTTAACAAATATTAATGTCGATACATATTATCAAAAAACTCTTCTTTCCATAAAAACTACTTTTATCAACATTCTCAATTGATGAACTTATATTTTATATTTTTTTTTATATTTTTTTTTTATATTTTATACCCAACTTCCCCTCTTATTACTAAATATCATCGTTTTAACTAAACTAGCTCCAATTTTATGCTTTTTGGTATTACTCTTGATAGACGATTTTTTCCATTTCCATTCAACACATGGCCCAGCAAAAAAACGATCTGATGGAATAAATTTCTGTATGAAACTGAAGTACGAGAATTACCAATAATTTAACGTGGTGACAGTTAAAAATGACGATAAAAAATTGGACAAGTTTCGTTAATGAAAGAAACATAATTGAAATATATTTTTAATAATTAACATCTTTTCGTTTTAAGTACAAATACAGTCTGTATAAGCAAAACGGTTTTAATCTCGTATCATTAAGTATGCATTCTTTTTTACCAAACATAATTTTTTTGATGGATACATTTTTTTTTGTTTAATTGGCAAAAATATTGCTGTCCTTTTCCGAAATAAAAAATGTCTAATTAAAGATTATTAAATTCTCAGAGGATTATTTATGTTTTTCAAAATTCTCTATTTGCAGTACCGCAAGGCCATGTTTATCTTGTACCATTAATTATGGCGTCTTTTTTAAGCAAACATAGACTTTTTGATGGATAAGTTGTGTTTTGTTTAAATAGGATACACAACTTGGAAGCCCTATTCCGAATTAGAAGAATTGTGTAAATAAAGAAGTTTTGTTAAGAAAATTCGTAGAAAAATGAAAATGAAATTAAAACACAAAATCCAACATGAGTATTTTCAATGATCGGCCCTTTACTGGTTTAAACGGTGTATTTTTTTTATTCGAAAAATGTGGTGTTGGCAAAGCTATGTTTTTTTATTTTGCCTAATATAGAGGTTGTTTGTCCATTTTGCACATTTTTTTTTGGTGAAAAGTACAATTTAGTAAAAATGATCTGATATTTACTGTTCTTCAGTAATATATGGTCTGAATAAAGCCCATAACTGTTCAGATTGTTTTATTTTCATATAAAACACCTTTTTCATAAATTTTTTGTGAAAAATGCAATAATTTACATTTTCAGTAAATTTGTGTGTGATTTAGGCGCAAATTCTTCTGTGATTTATTCGTATTATTGGAATGATTTTTTCTGATTTTAGGTAAATGTTGGTGAGGTTTGTTATAATTATTTGCATGAACTGCATGAATGCTGGTGTGAACTAAGCGCATTATTTTCATTAAAATAATCAAATCATTAACATTTTAGGTTGAATATATATATATATTGAATAGCAGTGCCTTTCTCATAAAACGAAATCACGAGTCCCTAAATCATTTGTGCCAAATCTCATTCTCTGGAGCATACTTCAGAAACTAGCGAGCTGGGAATTGTCGCTGGTGGTGACAGTGTGCATTATGTTTTAGTGAAAGACCACTTAATTATTGATTACCTTCTTTAATTGGTCTAATAACACTGATTAATTTTCGTCAACATTAATCTGTCCTACGTTATAATTTATAACAATTGCTCTTGGATTCTTCTAGAATCTAGTTTTAAAATACATTAGGAGTTCGGAACTCTCCTCTATTTTTTTTTGATTATAATACGAAAACCGCTGGTTATTATAGAGATAAAATAATAATTAGAATATAGCTAAAATAACAACAAATACAATCTATTACTCGAAATAGTTATATATTATATGCACACCGGTCACATCGATCTTTCGAAGGCAATTCCTGATACGATTCTAGAGCTGCTTCAAATTATTTGGTACTTTGGTTGACTTCTGAGTAGCATTTTGGTGCTGTTGTTTTTTGAAACTATTGAAATCACCTCGTCTCATCTCCAGTTATAGATACAGATTTTGTAGATTTTGTAAATTTGTGTAGTTTTTGACAATTGTTATGAACATTTTAAATAATTCAAATGCCCTCTGTTCCGTGATGATTCCGCACTGTTTCCAAATCAAAATATGTCTTTGTTGTCTTCTGCCTGTCATCTTTTAAGTCGCATTTAAATTAATATAACAAATTTGAATATAAAAAATATATATTAACTAATTCAAAAACGTATTCTATAGGTATGCAAAAAATGTTCACACGATCATTAATTTCTCATTGGTAAACTTTTTTTATATGTACCTACAAAAATATTGTAATAAACATTATATATTGCGTTCACAAAAGCCTTATATTATGCCATTTACATATATATATGTATAAGCACGCGCGCACGTTTTTTTGTTTTACCCCGGCGCTCTCTATCCCAAAGATCGTCTCGAAGATCCGCTGTAAACACGATATATTGCTATGTATACACCAAACCACCTTGATTGAGCATTAATATTTGATTTACTCCGTGTGCAAGTGAGTTATCACACACCGACGCATTTCGACGGTTCGAGTAATAATCGCTCGAGCACTGAAACAAAACAAAAAAAATGTTAAGTGTATGTCATTTGTCGTGCGTAATAGTCGGAATTGTTCAGGTACGCGTACTAATCTAAATTTAGCTTGTAGATCTTTTACTGGCACCTTTCAAAATATACACCTATAAGTATATTATACATTTCTAGAAAATCAAGAGTGGAAAGAAATGCGCGTTTCGCGAGGCCGCCACAGGTATATCATAAAAAAACTCTATAATCCATAGCGAATAGGTTGCTGAGTTATTAAAATGAGTTATGTAAAATTTAGTGAAACGATCGCTTGCCCCGCAACATAATAATTAAAGTTTAATGGTTTTCGTGTGACCCCAGCCCACACAGAGTTATTCTGAAGAAGTCTTTAATGGACATACACCACGCGAGATGTATTTAATGAGTTTTTGTTAATGTTGCGGTTTATATCAGCACATACACATCATTTATGGATGTTTGTTAAAATTTATATAAATAGATTCTCTCACAAAGACACTTAATTTTCATACCCTCCCGAAGACATTTGTTTCATCTCTACGCTTTTCACTTTCATGCGCAAACTTTCTTCTTTATTTTAATTGCGGGTCGGTTGTTAAAAAAAAGAAATGCGGGTTGTGTATAGGTTTTTAATGTGATAGATTAATTAAGTGCAGAAAATAATAAGAAAGTATATGTTTTTGCGAGTTTAAAGTTTACAGAATGTGTTGGCTATTTATCAGTTGTAAGGAGGTAAGATCTTATAGATGTACACTCGCATATCTCAGCATTTCTGCAATTCTGTATGAGTACAACTTTTCAGATATATTCAATTGTTATATTCAGTTATATGAAACTTAATTTAAAATTTAATAGGTGTGCGAGTACTCAGAAGATTATATAATACTCGTATATAAAAAAGAGACATAATTTTAATTTAAGAAAAACCTATTACTTAGTAGGTACGTTTAGTGTTCTTTAACAGTAATACAACTTAAAATGATTTTGTAAAATTAGAAATTGAAATATAAAAAATGTTTTTCCTTTCTTACTATTTTTATGTGGACATAGCAGATTTTTTTATGCTTGTAGCTTTTTTTATTCCTGTAACGGAATATTTCTGACCGATTTCAATATTTTTTTGAGAATTACTACAAACAAGGAAAAAGCAAAGAAGAAAGCTTAATGAAAGGAGGTATGACGGGAGAAGGTTTGCTTTCAGATTTTCATAGTAATTTCAACTTTGAGGTCTTTTAAAATATTACTTTCACAAAATATTTTAGACCTGATTACATATTTTTCTAAAAAAGGAATGAACATATATTTAAAGTTGTTGGTAATTAAATTATATAAATTTTATGATATTCCTAATTTTTACGACACTGTTTGTATTTTTTTAAAAATATTACGAAAATATGGGCTTTAGAGGTTAAATGCATATGCCAAAGGCATCACATTTTCCCTTGATCATTTTGTAGAACTAGATTCTTAGGGCCAAATTCCCTAACACTATGTTTAAGAGTTTTTTTAGTTTCACCAACATTTAAAAAAAAAGTGTGTACCTATGCCCCTATCTGCATCGAAATTTACATTTTTAAATTTAAATATTAAATTATAGGTAATTAAATTACCTATCGATTGATATTCCAAAATCTCCGCTAGCTCTACCCTATTAAAATGTTAGCCTCACAACCTGGTACTACAGAATGTTAACTGAACAAATGTGAATATTGTAATTTTTTATTTTAGGGTTCCCACTAAAATGGATTTTGCCTCAACATTTTATTTCTAAAATACTGCTATTTTTAAATGCGAAAGTTGTTCACCATGTTATAATCACAAACAAAAAATTAGTCAATATATAATGTAATTAACTTGTAATTACTTAATGGTATCGTGAAATTCGACCAACGATGTTCTACTCTTTCTCCTAAAACTGGTACAACGTTGATGTTGCTTGAATATAATGCCCCTCTGCATCTGTCATCCGAAGATACATTATTTGTGCCGTAAGAAGCATCATATCGGACCGGCGGCGAATGCGAATACATAAATTGTTTCGCTTATCTAAACAATTTATGTATTAGTTTTTTTGTAATATTTTTTTGTTTTATTGTTTGATGCCATACTTATTATTATTTATTTTGATAAAACCATAATATCAAATAAATAAATACATGGTGACGATTTAGGCCGGCCACCTCTGATATATATAATAATATATTATAATAATAAATTAATATCTAAATATTGTATTATTCTATTGTATATATTTTTTTAATCAAATTCAATATATTATTTTCTTTTATAGTTCAGAAAAAAAAATCTTAAATTGTATTGTACTTTAGCTACTAAAAAATATTTTGAGAGTACAAAAACTTTTTTTTACTAAATTTATATATACACAATTATTTACCTTATGTAAATAACTGTACATTTACGTGTCACACGCAGAATTTACGGTAAGGTACCCCATTTCATGACCAAAAAAGTTAAAATTAACTTTAAGGAACTCCAACTTAATGAACTGTTTTTTTTTATTTGAACAATAAATTAACGAGATGCCAGTATAATTTAAAAATTAATTTTGGACCGCAAAACACAAAAAACTACTAGTTCTTTTATCTATAAATTTGTAATTTGTACTTTATATTGCTATTATAAGATATTAAATCAAATGCACTTTAAACAATTGGATTTTGGCGAAATAAACTTATATTAACTTGTCAAAACCATTTATTTTATTTTGTTCACAGCTCGATACTAGTCTCGCAAAACATGATATTTTAGTTTTACGTTACCTTTGTTCTGCTCCTGTTACTACTTCACCTCCAATTTATCGTAGACAGACAGCTAAATCGAATCAATTTAAGGAGGTAGGAGAGTTTCGAAGGCTCAAAAAAGTGCATTTTTACTATTATTTCTATTATATTAAATGAAATATATTTTTTTTAAATTCAGCTAATCTAAGACACATATTTAACAAGTACTTTGTGAAATTTTTATTTAATTTTTTTGAAAATTCAGCCGTGCAGACCTCTCACAAACAAGTTCTCTTGGCGTTTTCACGATAACTCTTGACAATTTCATCTGAAATTAAAAAAAACCAAAGATTTTCTGTTAGTAGATGCGTATAGCTCGTGCTTGAACAAAAGAACAAAAAGGAAAACAAGTACATTCAAAATCTCTCTGGCTCTGTCTCTTACAATTTTACTCGGATCGATTTCAAATCTTCGGAGAATATTGTACATTTTTTGGAAAATTTCAAACCCATATAACCTCTTAAATGATGCTCTAGTAATATGGCAAAATATATTTAACAAAAATGACATTATTAATATGTTAGAATCATTTAAGCATAACACAATGTCTTTACTCGATTAACATCCACATACTGATTTGAATAACCAGCCATGGTTTCTGTGCAACGTGCAGTCTTTGAGCGTAATATGGAAAAGCGATTGTGGATAACAAATTGAACTGCTGGAAATTTAAATATTTACTTAATAAAACATAGCTGATTATTCATAATGCTCATTCCAAAATACTATGGCAGAATCTAAAACAGCTCAAACGAGTCCAATTATTCTTATCTCTTATCGTTAATTCCGATCTCTCCTACAGTCTGTTTCGTTAATAAATCTCATTCCACGAACTCAAACCTTAAATTTTAGTTCCATGCTATTACTCTTTTTGATCTCATTAATCATTATTAAACATTTTTGCCTGTAATTGCTCTGTACCTTTCTCATATAATACATTTTTATTTAACTTCTTCTTCCTTTCCTTAAACTCATCTAATACCCCTCCATAAATATACTTGATCTTTTGATTATAAAGATTTCAGCCCGATAAATATTCTGCACTTTAGATTACAATTAAAACACAAATTATTACTTATATCGCAAACAATAATATTCTGAATTATTTTCAATCTGTCTTAAAAAATGGACCTGCATAAAAACACCTAGATAAAAATCAATGTGCAATTCTTATATTACATGCTTTTTCTAAAGCTTTTGACTCTGTCTCTCATTTACCCAAAAGCTTCAATCTCAGTTTGGTTCGGTGTTTTTGGTAGTCTATGGGAACATGGACATCTCTTACCAACTAACATAAGAATGAAGCTAGTAAAAACGTTGCTTATTCCACTGTTTTCATATTGCGATGTAGTTCTCTCTGGAATAACTGCAAATAAGAAAGTAATCATATATCGGACTCTAAATTAGTGTACTCGATTTGTCTTTCGTTTAAGACTCCTAACCATCGGGGATGTGTTGTGAGCACAGTAGCTCCAATAGGCGTAGCACAGCACTAACAGCACATTAGCATGACCTGACCACTCGTGTGAACCCGAAATGGTCAATGAATCCGGTGTGTAATTCAATGGAAGTATATTAGAACTAGCAGTACGATTACCACTTGCATTTCAATGATGATGCTTTTTAACGTTGATGAATGATAATTGCTTAACTACGAGAATGTATTGTTTCCCCTTTTTGAATTAATAATTAAAATATATTTTAGTTTGTGTAATTATTTACAATTCCACTTAGTTTTTGCCTTTAAGATTTCTTTAAACATATCATTTTTATAATATTATAATGAATAAATTATATAAATATAAATAAGTCTGACAAATAGTCATTAACGTTATCATTGTTTGCAAGTCTTTCCTTCATGTTTGTACTCCGGAAATTGTTCAATTAGAAGCCATTTTAATGGATTTTGGACATCGCGTCCAAACAAAACCAAACAAACCTGCACAAAAAATATTCTGAATTGAATTTGTTTTTTTTTGTATTTACTGATACCGAACGCTAAATAAAATCTGATCATCCAAACTGGCTGAAATTATCACAGGTATCTTATAAAATACCAATAAATTAAAATGATCAGTTTTGACAAAAAACGCCCCCTTCATATTCAGACCAGAAACTTTTCAGTCCACCATCGTAACAAAAAAGATTATAAAATAAATGTTGATTAAATTTGTGAATAATGAGCTTTAAAAGTTCTGTGCTTTCAACCCATTGAACGTTCCTTTCATTGAACATTAAATGTTTACACAAAAATTGTATTAAACAAATTCGAACACACAGATCCAAACTGGCGCAAAAACATGATAGTTCCTATTTTATAATATTTCCTAATAATATACGCCATTTGTAATGCTTCGAACGAATGTGATGCTCAAATATTAAATGTGTGTCTATTAAAAGCGCACATTTTTGAACTCCATTTGAAAAAAATCGAACATTTAATTTTTATTTATTTTTTTTTATTTCGTGTTTAGATTACTAGACCAAACGCTGTTCTCTTGGTTTATAGATTGATATTATGATTGTAGATCAGCTGTAGCCATCAAATATTGAATATACACGAATACTTAACTCGTATGGTCGAATGGCTAATAGTTTTAATTCTGGTTGGCGGAATTTTCATATATAATAATACAAATACAACACGGTACACGCAACCAGTCTAAATCATAATCCGCAGACCAAAAATTTAATTGTAGTAAATATATATTTATTTAGTATATAAGATATATATGTTATAGTCAATCAATGCGAATTATGTTATTTCGAATGTTTTACTAGACAGATTATTTCATAATAATTCGTTCACTTTCAACAATTGAAAAATCTATCAGTTGATTCTTCGAGATCGAGATGGTGCTATGCACCCATAATTAGGGTCAATTTTATATATGTGCATCGGTTACAATCTAATATTTCGTAATTTACTTTTGTATTTCATAATTAATGCAAAAAAGCCAGCAAAGCAAGTATTAATTGAAAGTCTCGTTTTTATATAAAGCATATTTTCCTTTATTTTATGCATTATTAAAAAAAAATATCTACGAAATAAATGATCATCCGAAAAACGTATCATATATAATAATGCGCAATTTCATTTAGTTTCACGGTTAACCTTTTAATAATAAATTTATTTATGACCGCAGGTGTTAAATAACAAATTAGCATTCAAAATCACTTGTCGTTTTTTTTGTGTGTATGTGTTTATATGTTTGACAATAACATCCGCAAAAAATGCATTATATCAATTAGAAACGTCATTGTGGTTTTATGCGTTCATCTTATAGCAATTTACGATTGTGAACATTTTCTGCGAAACTTGTCAATCTATTCTATTCAAATGGCAGTAAAATAACATCGCCAGAAATAGCTTGAGGTTTGTAATCACACACGGGCGGGCCAGACTACTGCGTTATTTCGGGGGCATTATAATAAATCAGTTTTTTTTCGGTGACATTAATTTGATTGTCTTGTAAGGATCCTAAAATATAAGATTATCTATAGAGATAAAAAAAGTTGTTTGTAATATATAATTAAATATGAATTTGTCTACTGAATAAGTATGCTAAAATTTAAACAACAATTTATGTGATTTATTAGCAAAATTTATTACAAAATATGAAATTCAAAATTCTTGACCTTTTTGGAAGTATTTTGCATCATTGCAATTCTTCTATTTTTGGGTGTTTAAAGATTCTCCTATACTGACATTTTTTCTTGGAAGCTGTCTCATTCCGGTAGTTAATCATTGAAACATCATTGTTTATCTCATCTTCTAGAAAATAATGCCGGAAACATGACATTGCTAGCTTATGATCTCATGTTATTTTATTGATTAATTGTTATTGAGAGATCGTCTAATAAGGCCTTAAGATTGTATGTAAAAATATCGAATTGAAAAGAGGATTAATTTTGTTTATTTATAAGATGTCCTCATATAGGTAAAAGTAAGTCTAACCTTCCGAATTTATCAAGATGAAGCCTCGAGCATCTAAGAGTTAATTTTTCAGACTTGTGCTTTTTACTATGGGTAATAAATAGTTTTAGTGGTGCATTTTAGGGTTCCTTTTAACAATCACGACGTTTTTCAAGTATAATGGCAGAAGTAAGTTTGAACAAAGAAAAAAATACGAACCGGAAGTACAGTTTAATATTTTTTTTTATTTTCAAACATTCGTTTTATTTTTGTCAAAAAATCATAAAAAAATATTACATACTTCTATTTTTGTACGAATACTAATAAATAACAAAAGTTTTGATTTTCCAGCTTCTTCGATTAAAAAAAATATATAGTTTCTTGTGCAATAATTGAATTCCGCAATACAATTTTATGCATTTTTTTTATACGGTTTGTTAAAACAATGGGATTTTTGCTTAATTAAGCGCGCGCAATTGCACGCATTTTGCACTCTCACACATACTTGCACACGCACGCACGCCATCTCAACGACATGTTTACTCGCATCGCATAAGAAATATAAGAAAATGCAATTACTCTCTGCATGCGACGCGTGGGAGTTTTGAATTCGCATTTAATACTCGCAACAGGCGGCGTGACAATCAATGTGCTCGCGAGACGGAATTTGAATGAATTGCGTGAATTGAATGAATTGTTTTTGAATGAATCAATATTTACGCGCGGATGGAACGAATTGTATATATTTATATGTACGTGTGTGTGTATTATTAATACTTAATTGAAGAAAACGTAAATAAAAGCGAAATAGTATACGCAATCGGTGAATACCTAAAAAAACTATGCGAATTGTATATATAGGTAATATTTATGTGCTAAAATTTGTAATTATCTTTTTGTGTAACTAGACTCACACATGCCTACATATATTACATATTATATAGAAGTTTGATTGTATGTAAGTGTGTTTGGCCACATGTCTTTCAATCTGTGTAAGACACACACATAGGCACACAATATAAAATTGCACAGATAAAATGCGGATAAAATCGTTACATTGCATTTCATTACAAGTATATACGTATAACGGTTTATTCTGATCATATATGTATATATACACTATATATATTATCCTATATGAATTACGTCACCTCTCGAAAAATGGGTAATTAGACTTTTTGCCTCGACTACTGTTTGTCTAGCCACAATGTAAAATTTAAAGCATTCACACATAGATTTAAACGTATGGTATAATATATGAAAGGTAACAAGTAATAAAGACTTTTCTGTATATTATATCATGTATTGAATTATATAGTTTTTTTTTATATAGTTCTCTTCCGCAGAATGACAGCGGTTATTTGTGGCCTTGGCTCAATTTTGTCTAAATTTCTAACGAATCGATGAAAATTGGCACTAATCAGCTGAGATTTCTATATTGAAATAATTCAGTGATGATGAAGAAAAACTGCATCAAGCAATGCGCCATTGATTTGCCAGAAATCCAGAGCGTCCATACCACGACTGGCGCAGGACCTGATCGTTAGCACCGGCAACATTGTAAAAATATTTAAAGAGTTCTAGGTATTCTCCGACGAAATAGTTATTTAAGAAATTTGTTAATCGAAACGATCGGGTTTGTTCGAACGGACGTTCAAACGATAATTCAGAACGATTGCGAGTCACTCGACTTCAAAGTGTCAACCAAATCACTGCTAGGGCGGCAATATTTGCTGCAATGAGGTCTGAAGTTTCCAATAAGACTCGGCACGCAAAAAAAATAAAATCGACCAGCTATCTGTGTATATCTGTTCGATTCATTGCGAAACATTAAAAGTGAGAATGCGTTTGTTGGTTTGAATGTTTCCAACGGATAGCTTTTAGACAGTTATAGAAACACTTACCAATCTGTAATGGCGTAATAATATTAAATAATTATCATTCTCGCATTATTTTGACGCTATAAGAGAAATTACCCATTTGCAATAAAACTTGCAATAATTGTAGCAATGACTTGACTCAATGTGATGCGACACGATTTTTCGAAGGATCTTCTAGAAAATGTCAATATTTTACCGTTTTACCGAAATTGGAACAAAGCTAAACCTTTTTTCCAACATCTCTAATTTTAACTTGTTTATGTGGTAAAAGGGGGTCATCTCCTGAGAAGATAAACTGTTTTAAAATGTATTATATAATTATACATTACAATACAACTAACGTATTCATTCATTTTAATTTATTTTATATATTTATAAATATTTCATTAAGTGGCAGTTCAAAAAGTTTTAAAAAACAGCACTTCCAACTGAGATGGCCTTTTTTATTCATATTAGACCGATTTTAAGATATCGTACTTCTACATATATGACCACATTGATTATTATAAAAATAATCTCTTTGGATGTAGAGCTAAAGAAATAAAATAGCAATTTCTATTTAAGGCTGCACTATAAAAAGATTATAAAATTTAATTTAATTTATTTATAATTAATAAATTATATTTATAATATAAAAATCGAAAAAATTACACTGCTTGAAAAAAAAACTACAAAACTGATCATTTTGTAGTAGACACTAGTACTACGTTTTTGAGGCTAAAACCCCAAACTCCATTTTAAGGGGCTTTCAAGTGTGTATGAAAATTGTATAATGATCATTTATATCATTTATCATTTATATAAAACATAAAACGAAATAAATGATTCTTTTTTTAATTAAATTAACTTAAAATAATAGTAATGAATAGCAGCCTAGGGCACTCGAATGGTAGCATATGGAAACATATTGAACATTTTGTAGTTTTTTCGTACCAAAAAAAAAAAAATCAAAGTTATAATTTTATTTTTATTTTTATAGTTTTTTTTTTTATAAAAAATCAAAGTTTGTAAAAAGGAAATTTATACATTTTTCTCCGAAAAATCTTATTTCGTTTGTAAAATATTTTTATTTATTGTTTAAATTATAAGTTTGTGAAAAACACAATTTTTAAAGATTTATGAAAAAAAAATCAAAATTTAAAAATATGGTCAAAAATCAAATATACATAGTTTGTTCCAAATACTTTAGTTCTTTTGACAAAAAAAAATAAAATAAAATATATATTTTTACAGTTTACAATTTACAAAAGTATTGTATACATTTTTAAAAATGTATCAAAAAGAAAAAATTTCAAAATTGGTAAAAAAATCTAAATCTAAATTTCTCACAGTTTAGTTAAAAAACATCTAATTTCAAAAGTTTCTTAAAAAATATTGTTTTATATAGCTTTGTAATAAAAATAATTTAAATTTCGGGGAAAAAATCAGTTTTTCAGTATGTATAATAAATGTTGGTAAAAAAGCTTTCCATAAAGTTTTGTCAAAAAAAGAAAAATATTAAAAATTGGTCAAAAATCATGTTTACAGTTTTGTCAAAAATACACAAAGTTATTAAGTTTTAAAATAGCCCATTTTTACAGTTTTGAAAAATAATTTTTAAGTTTTGTAAAAAAAGAATATCGATTTAAAATATAATTTGTAGAATACTGTTTTGTATACTATCAAATCTATTATTTATGCGAAAGTCTTCGAAATTATCTTAAAGCTATTCCCAAATCATTAAAAACAATATAAAACTTCAAGGTTTTTCTATGTTTGTATATTACAATGTCTAATCTATGCAAAATCGTGAAATATTTCAAATAGACAAATAACACCTCAAAGAACCGGTTTCGATGGTATCCATTCAATTTTATTTATGATTACCACCTCACATTTACGCACATTAAAATCTGTTCTCAGATCATAGATTTTTCATAACTATTATATACAAGACACATTTATGCGTTTATAAACAATATAATTGCAGAAATGTCATGGTCTTTGCTTGTGAATCTTCTAAAAATAACTATATATATTTATATTTAAGTAACCTTTTCGGTGGCGTATGCAGCACGTACGGCTGCGTGTTTCCAGCGAGTACGTGCGAGCCTCATAATTAACATGCAAATAATAATTAAAGTCGTGAGTGCTCTGAAGAGACGTGCGATTATATGTTTAGTAAGTGGTATATTCTAGAAAATGTATTGAAGTGCACGCTCTAAACGAACTGTACTTCATTCTGTGAGACGATGATTAATCAGTTTAGCGCGCATCGAAGATGAGCTGAAAGGCGCACGCTTGTCAGCCGACGACAGTTCAACATCTTCATCTTTGTCTTTGCATCGCATAAATGTCTATCGTGAAGAATCTGTTAATTAGTATTTTATATTCGTGAAACCAATAACTGTATCCGTGCAAATGCATGTGTCATGCAGTATATATATATAGGCAAAGATGCGCACTGAAGATTCACAACGACTTCATTCGCGTTGGAACTATAAGAAAGTGATATAACATGATGATGAATGCTGCCCATACGAAACGGCATAAACATAAACATATGTTGGCGCACAGTCAAAAACATATGGATGATAACTTTCACTCGGGAACAAAATAGTCGTGTGAGCGAAAACTGTGTCTATAAGATAACTATGTACTATTATAATTACTATAAACATAAACATACACATAGGTATATATACAATAAGACATATAACACGCGGCGAAGGACAAATCGGACGCGATGATCTCGAGACTCGTGCAGTGAAGACGATTTTGTCTGATTAGCCGTTCCGATAAGCATATATCCGTTTTTATGGCGTCTTATTTCATTGTACATTATTTTAGGTGTGACCTTTGTGTGCACGACTGTACGAAGGCTGTAAATTCTTACGCTTGACAGACGCTCTGGCTCGGTTCTTTGACAATTACTTACGCAGCAGTGCGAACACCGCTTGCAAAGTTGACAAATCCCAAATGCGCGTGGTTCACGGTTCATTTTACGCATGGTGTATTTTTGAGTTTTTTATTTATACTATACATTAGAGTTAAAAAAATAAAAATGATTGCGAACTTAGATTTTACTCGTTAATAGAATATCATAGAGCCATTTGTGATTTCTTAATTAATATCTTAATGGTAATAAAATTAAGATAACAAAATCTTTCACAAAAGTAAATTGTACATGGACGTGTTGCTTAATAAAAAACCAAAACTTCAAAAATCCATAACCTGAACCCCACATTCCTTATTAAATAAAAATAAATAGCAAACAGCAACAACAATTTCCACTTTCGTTCTCAAGTAAACAAAATTAGTAGTCCATTTTCTATAAATTGTCTATTCGGTAAATTTTGTTTCGATGATAATTTCCATTCAATAAAATCGATGAATTGATCTATTTTACGAATTGTACATTCGATGGATACCGTTGTCCATAGTTGGACGCATCCGATGTGATGAACAAATCTAACTGTCCTTTTCTCCGGTTGAAAGTCATTCAGAATACATAGTTCATTTAGCATTATTTGTGAAAATTGAAAAACGACTGTCAGTTAATCGAGGATATTTTTTTTTTTTAAAAGAATGACGTCAACGGAGAAACCCCTACTGACCGTTTATTTAAACATAACAAAAAAAAATTAATCACTAACAGTGACTACTTGTTTTACAATCA
>JANSTU010013167.1:0-15028 GCA_027564075.1 Bolitophila hybrida | reverse complement strand
GATTGGCGTCTTTTGGTACAAAGTCCACGTTGTTGTTCTGCAGGAATTCCGTTGTGTCTTTTGCGTAGTGAGAACTAAAGAAAAAGTCGTTTCTGCAAACATTGTTTAATATAAATTTCATTGTTCACTGTGCCTTTTGTGATAAATGACTTACTGCGTTGACCATACTGACAAATTGCTTGCCAAACCAAATATTTTTCGCCAAATTTGTCAGCTTCAGGAAGGAATTCGAATCGAAACTTTACGTAAAATTGTGGCCCAGCTAAAGTTGCAAAATCGGTTTTTACGTAAGTTTCATCGTCCAAAACAAGAAACGCATTTTTTCACATTCTTTTGATCTTCGTATTGCTGTATTTTTTTGTTTCTCATTCTGTTTTGCCATTTTCTGTTTCTTGAATGTTTTCATGTTATTGCGTTTTATCACACGTTGCACGTTGCACTGGTTTGGCATTTTTTTGCCAAATCTCGTAGAGATCTTCTTCTTCTTTAATATTGTGTTGACGATGATGCCTGCTATTTCATTCAGTTTCAATTTACGGTCATTCAAATTTATTTTGTGGAATTTTTGAATGTTTTCGTCGGTAACATTCTCTTTTGGGCGTCCACTGCGTTCACCGCGTTTGGTGCTCATTTACCCCCCGTCAGCAAGCCAAATTTTTGCTTCAACTACATTTTGTCCCTTCAAAAATCAATATTTTATCAACATGCGAAATTCCTTTGTATTAATTTTTTACGATAACAAAATGTTGCTTCACTCAAAATGCTATAATTCGCAAACTAATGATCGGACATCTATATGTAATGCTCATTGCATTAGGCGAACATTTTCAAATGGCTTTTTTCATAAACCTCCAACAGACACATAAACATCTCGTACTCAAACACACGTATACCTACTTATATAGGTAAGCTCACACTTAATTTACACTACTGACCTAATACATAAGGAATGCGATACATAGGAACTCAATAACTCGGTTCACGGTTTCGCTTTTGGTGAACAACTGCGGCTCCATCTTGCCGATAGTTTTCGCATGCCCAAATATTCGTACAATCTTTAACTCGGCGTCCTGTAAATTATCGATTTTATTTTAAACTCATTAATCCCATTATGTATGTAGACATCGACGGAGAAAATGCCTTTAGATATCAAAGCTTGATAAATATCTAATGGAATGTTCTCCGTCAATTTCTACTGTACAGAATTTGATTATTAAGTTTAAAATAAAATCGATGATTAGTGTAGTGGTTTTCCATCCAAAAAGTAAAATCTTGATTAGAATTGTTCTGACAATTTGTCTCGAGCCTTTACTTCAATTAATGACAAAATAAAACTACGTGACAACAATTGCCAAAATTTCATCAACCTAAAATGGCCTGGTCCATAATGGTACATATTGATCGTTATTCTTATAACATAACATCCATATCCTTGAAATTTCATGAGAGATGTACAAAAAAAAACCCTCCTTTTTCATTTTAAAGAACTCAACTCATCTTTAGGAGTAACCAATGGCAATTAAAATAATTTCGTATAAGTGAAATTATTTTTACCCACATCTCATAGTAACAGCAAATATAATCCCATTTCGAGAACATCGTAAAGTCAAGCTTGTAAATCTGCCTAAAACACGATCCAAACTGTAATATTGCATTCTCACCGAAAACGACTTCTAAAAAGACCGTCTGAATTTCGTACTTTGCTCTGAGAATGTTATATACCGTCATAGATACGCCATTAAAAGCGTCCATAAATTTAAAACAAACTCCGCTTTCTGCACTACTTAATGTTCCTTGGCCTGGTGCTCACCGGAAAGTCGACACGCACGCACACCCCTATAATAAAATCTAACCTGTGTTAATCGTGCTCCACATTTAAGCGACCGAGTGCAGAGTTCACACTCAATGTATAACATATACTTAAATGTAGCTTTCTATTAATTCCTGTTTGCTATATGTAATTCAAGCTTTAAGCTTTAACGCATATTGTGGTTTTGTTTTTTTTCGGCCATGTGTTACACAGGTTAGCGGAAACATTTGAGCTCGCCCAGGAAATGAGTCCATTAGACACGCTATGAGATTTATGCGTAATATAATACACACAACCTATATGTGGCAGCTGGTAGCATACTTAGGAATTTCGACAGCAGTGTGTGGGGATAAGTGATTTCCGCCACTAATTGTATCTCTATTCAGCATAAATCAAATGTACACAAATGTGGCATTGCAGAGCGTCAGGATAATCGCAATACAATATATTTTAATTAATTTACAATAACAAAGGCAGACGAATGCACCACGTATGGTAGAATATATATATGGTATACTTGAATGCAATCTGGCTAGTTGCAGCCAGCACATTTGCGTGCTTCATATACTTCACGTAAAACGAGCGTACTCGAATTGACAAATTAATTATATATAAAGCGTGTATTCAAGTTCAATGAATGTGTTCGCTGTGATGTTGTATATGTATATAGCACAAGTAGTGTGTGTGTGTTCTGGAACGATAGCACTGCGCAGTATACAGCTCAAGGGAATTACATTTATCAACAAACGTTCTATATATGTGTACATTTGTAATTTGAAAATCTAATTATTTTCCACAGATTTGGCGCAGATCCAACATCACCAGATGGAGGCTCATCGCCAGTACAAGCTTTGCTTGACAAGCTTCTGGACTCACCGAATCGACGGTACCTATACCAGTTGGTGTCCTGCCTAAAGATTATGTTACGGTCAATCGAAGCCATTGATATGCCGTTCAAGGTATATATAAGATAAGATTAACAATATTGATTTAAATTTACTTGATCACCCCAACTAAGCCATCTTTAATCCTTATTTGTCTGCACTGCTGCTATAGCCGTACTTGTACGAATACCGAAAATCAATGTTCATCGAAAAGTACAAAGTGCTGTTCGAGGATGAAATTATAACCCAGCAACAAGTATTCGGAGTGGTGCGACTCAAGCATCTTTGCAGGTATATACAATCTGATTTTAATCTATACACAATTTAAATTTAATCCCGTTAAGCTTGAAAGCTTCCGCAACGAAACTTTAAACGCATGCAGGCGGTTATGTTTAGAGTCCCTTCTATATATGTTAGCTCCAGTTTGGACACTAATTAAAATAATTATTTATTAAACTAATTTGATGTTCTCTCTTCATCAGAACTAAATCGCTCATTATAAGTTTGTTTAATTTGCGAGAATTCTCGACAACAGGATTGAATTTCAAACGGGGTTTGCTGTATTATACCACACATCAGTCAAACTAATGGAAATGGCGGTCTGTCATTAAATTTCAGCGCTAGGAAATAGTTTTAGATTTTTCAATGAGGTTCATGGTTTTTGGATAATTTTGATTAAAATGATGATTTATGTTGGCAAAAGGCCAGCGAAAGGTTAATGACATTAATCCTATTAGTACTGCCATGAGTCTTTGAGAATCATTGTGACTTTGCACTACTTTCCTGGCGTTGAAATAGTTTTCAAATAATTGTGGTTTCGTGCATTTTAAACTGCAGAATTTGTATAGAAAATTTAGTTAAAAAAAATGTATAAATATTTTCCTTGCACAGTTTAAGAGAAAGGGTAAAAAACAAAAAAAAAACAAATTTTAGAAAATTTCTGGAGATGTATGAGGATAATTATTTCTGACTAAATGTTACTGCCTTAAAGGCAGCTGGCAGCAAAAATTGTTTATTATTTAATGTACAATTTTCCGCATATGATAGTGTAACAATAATAATTAGACCAAAATGCGGATAAAGGCTACGTTAGGTAAATACGGTGGCTGAGGGACCAGTCATCGATGTATGCGCAGACGCATTGTCGTTATGGATTTATGGCAATTTGGTTAACAGTGTTGTTTGCATTAAATGATAAACGTTTTTGGTTATTAGTCAGGTATAGGAACTCCTCCTCTCCGGGTAGTCTTTACAATATTTGGGACAAAAAATAAAGTAATATAGTTTCAGTGGTGCCAATTATAATGTATTTTAGGTTTCGATGTATCGACGACGATGTTTTTCAAGTGTAATTTAATATTTTTATTTTGGTTTACAAATTAGGCGCGTCTAAGCGACAGGACAGCAAGTCGAATATACAGAGCACCCCGGAATTGTTTCGTCGTTCTGAAAAGGCACTCCAACGACAAGGTCGAACAGCGGTCAGCCTAGGAAGGAAGAGCAAAGTTGTTCTCCCTTACTACAGCCCGGCTAAATGTATCAACATTGGATCCTATAATTAATTGTGGGACATAGCGCCAGTGCCAGATGCCCCACACCGGATCATTGACCATTAAGGGGTCACACGCGCAATGCATACAGAAGAAACTTATATTGTATAGACTCGTAAACTATTAGAATACACAGCGTGACTTGGATTCCATACAACCGAACCATATTCCAATGTGATTTTACATGTGGACAATAAACAATATTTAATGCTTTGGTGTCTACGAATTCCGCATTTCATTCAGACACTCTTATTAAGAAGATGCCATTTACTCAGTAATCAAATTTAATAGCCATTTTCTTAAGATGAAATGTCAACGTTTTACATTTACCAATATTTAATAAAACGACAATTCTTCTGACACCACGGACATAGGAAGTCCAATTCTTGCTGTAGGTCTTTGCAATCAGATACCGTTTCTACTCTAGGAATATTTTCAAATCCCCAAGTGACTTCCCTGGGGCACTACTGATCGCAATGTAAGCAAACGAGATCTCCACTGACCAATTTTCACATACTATACTATCGAAAACTTTGCTCAGTGTACACGACTCGTTCTACTTGCGAGGCAGACTCCATCATATCAATAGTTGGTAAACTTTTCCAAATTTGTTGAATTAGCTCGACCAGCCATAAAGCCATGCTGGTTAACAGATTGCTCTTTTAAGTCGGCAAGTCATCACATCGCAGACTAAAGACTCAGTGTAGTTATCGTAGGCAATATAGCTAACCCCTCTGTAGTAGTGATATTTCAAACTACAGAGGAGGTAGCTAGCTGGATCCACTTTTGGATAAGGGTGTAATATAAGACGTGATCTAACGATCCGGAAAGATGACGGATGAAAGGGACAGATTGAAGATTATATGAAGATGTTCAGTAAGAGTCTCAGCACATTTCCTCAAAAATAGTGGTGGAATTTCGTCAGGTCCTTTGCCCTTATTCACATTAATGCTCAAAAGGGATTTTAAGACATCACTAAGAGTAATGTAAACACTTCCAAAAAATTTACCAAACATTTCGCATAATGTCCTCGATATTAGAAGCATCAAACCTCATCATTGTGAAACATTTAGTATGTTTCTTAGTGTCCACATAAGACCAGAATTTAGAAGGATCACCTGTCAGGTCGCTCTGAGTTTTTCTGAGGTACTCTTTTGTGACGATACGAATCTAGATTTCAGACTAGCGTAATTCGAATGGTTAGCTGCACTATTTATCCTTTTGTACCGGTTCCAAGTTTTCGGCTTCAAATTTTTAAGCTTGAGAAGCGATCGATCGAACCATACAGGACGCGTAGTGTGTCGCACGGATAAAACAGATGACAAACAGATCAAAGCCACGATACCATAGCCATAGCCGAGTGGTTTACCGCGTTGGCCTGGCTTTTGGAAGGTCGCCGGTTCAATCTCGGCCGGCAATCGAATGTAGCACTTTAAATCAGTAGGTTCCTCTTTCTATTAATAGCCTATTTGTGAAATAGGATATTGATTTGGAATAACAGAACATTAATGCCATCACTTAACATATACACACGCACCCTGAATAGAACAAAAAGTGTGTGATGGCGTTGATGATTCACGATTCCGAATATAAAATAGCAAGGTAGATCTTTGCACCGCAAAGTTGTTAAGAGTCGCGTCAGGGCAAATTAAGACTCCTAACATTCCGGGATGTGTTGTTAGTGTTTGAGCACAGAATATACAATAGGAGTAGCACAGCACAAACAGTACATTAGCATGACCTGGCCAGTCGTGTGAACCCGTAATGGTCAATGAATCCGGTGTGCGGCATTGTACACTGGCCCTCTGTCCCAGAAGGGATTGTAGGATCTAATGAGATAATAAATCAACCGCATCTCTAGATTCGGAGCAAGATTCTAAAAAACTAGCCCAATCGGTGGACAGAATATATTTACCGAATAAAAATTTGCCCTTTTAAAGTGAAACAGGTTCAACAATTTACCGGGTTAATTGAAAACGTTGTTCAGAAGATGAGTCCATTTATCCATTCCACTGAAGAAATGTTAAACGGACTTTTAAACCGGACCAGATAAACGGTCTTTCGGTAAAGCCCGTTTAAAATAAATTAAAAGCCCTGAAACACGTTATAGTAATTTGTAAATTTCTCAGGAATCCTAAAACATTTCCTAATACTTCTTTAAAGGAAAGGAAATGAAGAAATTCTTTCGGATTTTTGTCAAAACATCTCGAAAACAGTATTTGTATAGTATTCTGAAAACGGTCTCATTGAGAAAACGGTATTTTTAAACGGGCCAGTCCTAAATTTAAAACGGTATTTTTAACCGGACCGGTTCGAATCCGAAAACAGTCTTTTTAACCGGACCAGGTAAACGGTCTTTCAACTCATTTCGGTTTTTCAGTAAAGCCCGTTTAAAATAAATAAAAATCATTGAAAAATACCTCATAGTAATCTCTAAATTTCTCAGGAATCGTAAAATTTGTCTTTGAAATAAAATATTTTTTTTTATTTTATTAACTGAAATCAATTTAAATTTTATTATTTTATACAATGAAATTTTTTTTAAGTTACATGTCCAGATATATCGTCTTTGAATCTGGAAAACGGTCTCATTAAGAAAACGGTATTTTTAACCGGAACGGTCCTAAATCAAAAACGGTCTATTTAACCGGACCGATTCGAACCCGAGAAAGAGAAAAAAACAATTTTCAGTCCCGAATGGTCTTTCGATTTGGACCGGCCTATCAGTACGGACCGGTGTTTCGATACTGACCGGTTTTTCGGTACGCACCGTTCTTTCGGTTAACCGGATTTAACGGATATATCGGTTAACACGAGTGCCACACGAGTTGTCGCAAAAAACAAAAACATTTTTGACCGTACGCGCTAGACTGCTGAATCGCAACAAAATCGACCCATTTCTGAAGCGGATGGTGACTGGCTATGAAAAATGAGTCAAATACTAAAATGTGAAGAGCAAACGGTCATGGTCGAAGCGCGTTGGTCAATCCAGGATTGACGACCGGGAATGTGTTGCTGTGTGTTTGGTGGGATTGGCAGATGATAATTTACTATGAGCTGCTCCCCTATGGCCAAACGCGCTATTAGGACCTGTACTGTCAACAACTGGACCGTTTGAAGCAAGCAATCCCCCAGAAACGGACAACTTTGGCCAATAGGTGTGGAACTGTGTTCCACGAGGACAATGCCAGGCCACACACATCTTTGGTGACGAGCCAGAAGCTCCAGAGTTCATATGGAAGGTCCTTATCCATCATCCTTATAGTCCGGACCTGGCACCAAGTGACTAACATCTGTTCCTGTCAATGACGCACACGCTTGGTGGAACAAACTTGGCCTAAAGAGAGGCATGCGAAAATTGTCTGTCCGAGTTTTTTGCTAATACACGAAGTTTGTCGAATTTTTACACTTTTTTCATCGGTCCCCTCCTCTAAATCATTTCCAATGATAATAACATGTTGTTGATAATAACAACAAAAAAAAAGATATGGAAAAAGAAAATGTTTTGAGAATCTTTCAACGTTGCAAAAATCGAAATAATTTTACAATTTCAATGCTGCTTATTAAATATTCTTTTAATTCTTATTCCTTTTAATTTTTCTTGTGGGTGGTCCTGTTCACAATCTTTCAAAAAACACTCTGTGTGTGTGTATATGTATGCGCACGCCTGGAATCACAAATGAGCTCGAAACATTATTTATCTAAATTCGTGATATCAATGATTCGGAAAATTGATAAAGTTTTAGAGTGTGCGTGCTCCGGAAATACGAGCCAAACCATTTTCCGGCAAAACCCTATTATGTTATTACAAAGTTTTTGGTTCATTCACGTAATACACGTTTTATATGGCTCTCGCAGATTTTCCTGTAATGTGTCTGTATGTGTGTATGTGTTTGAGTGTGTGTCATACACACGTTAATATTATTATTACATTTATATCACGCGGGGTTTTCCTACCGACCGCGTGCACGATTAAATTGGATCACAAACTTTGAGCAATTTAATTGTCTATTCTATCGCCGCATTGTTTTATGATATCATATGAATTATTAATATAAATATATATGTATATAAATATATATATATATAACATATATATATATAATAGAAAATTTATATATTTATGTTCGTTTCAAGTTTGTCTGACAGAGCTTTATTAGTTATTCATGTGGCCGCAATCCTAGGTAAATCGTAATGAAAACTTTAACCGCACAATCGCGTCTACCCCCTACGAAAGCACACAATTATGTGGCTGTGCGCATCGTCGAGGTACGGCTTTTGTTTGCCTGAACGTAACTCTTAGGACAATTATTATTTATATATTTACCTACTGGTACAATGTATATATATGAATTCTGTAAATGCCTACAGGTTATAGGTTATGGTTTGTGTCGCAGGTGTTTTGTGAAAGGTTTATTATTAAAACCGTATTATACCTTGCCCGAGAGGGATAGATGAGAAAATGTTCCGGTCCTATTTAGTTGGAATAATCTCTATTTACCACAGTAAAATTATAAAATTATTATTTCTATTTTCAGATGCTCTGTACGCCGGACGTTGCGAGCAAATAGTCAGCTGCCATCCGGTATTAATTCCTTGCAAGTACCCGGTCGCCTGAGACGGTACATTGACTTAATGGAGGAGGAATGACGCATATAGTGTTTTTATGTCCTTTTTTTTTGGTCCTATCCTCATCATCATCACGCATCCGCGAGTTTAATGTTGCAACAAATTTTCAAAATTGGATTTTATGGCGATGCTATATTCTATTCTTCTTCTATGTGTCTGTCTCAGCGTGCATAGGATTTATTTTATGGTCGTGAGCAATAAGTGAGCTCGTCTTTATGATGTGCTAGCTACATGGCTTGTGCTTACAGTGATTTGCATATACGCTCGTAAAGTGTGCGCATCATTAAAATGTTTGATTACACAAAACATATGTAGATGGATATAATATATGTATTGTGATTCGGCTTGTGGTTTTGTAATAAAATAGAAATTTTCAGCGATTTTCTTGTATGGCGAGTGTGTTTTATTGGTATGTTGGCAATGAAGATTTCTCTACATGGCGTGATTTGTATTTGATGAAAATCGGAAATATTGTGTAATATTATTGAAGGTTTCACACTTACTTGTAGGTTTCTTCGCTGACGTTAATGCGACCCGGGACTCCGGTTGTTTCTGTACGACTGGTGAGATTCACTGTGTTGCCGAAGAGACAGTAGCGCGGCATACGTTTGCCAATTACACCGGTTACAACTTCTCCTGAATGGATTCCAATTGTTATTGCCTATATATGAACATAAAACAAAGAGAAAAGTGTTGGTTAATCATCATCATTATGCAATTTTGCATAAGATATACGCTTATCTTCTTGTACTCAATTTCTTGTTTTGGTTATAATTTAAAGATAATTTATATAAAAAAGATTACCGTTTTATTTTTCTTAAATATTTTCGATACTTTACCAAACAAATATTTTAAAAATATGTACGAATGCTAGTTATATTTGCGGAATTCTATCTCCAAAAGGTGGCGAAAGTGTTTACTTGACGTGTGGAACAGTCGCGGAGCAGACGTTGAGAGCGACCACCATCCTATGTTGACCACTCTCAGGTTTCGAATGGTAGCTGTAGTGCAAAGACGACCCAATCGATTGCTACACTCCTTAGACGTTGCTAGACTAAAAATCCCTGAGGTCAAGCAACGGTTCTGCAATCAACCACTGCAATCAACCACTGTCTGGAAGGTGGGAAAGTATTTGTAATGGGAGGAAGTCGTCGGTGCCGACGAGTCCTGGCGTCGGCAGCTAAAAATCAGCTTGTAAGGCACCAGGATCAGGCGCCAAAAACAAGAACTCAGTTTCTCTGCGGTGCACCGTCTCGAAAAAAGAAGTGTAAGACGCTACAAAAGGAGACCTGTCAGCTGGCTGGATGATGCAGCAGAGGCAGCAGCAAGTCTGGGGCGACATGGGGAGCCCTACAGGATAACAAAAGAGCTCACAAACCGCACATCAAACTCGAGGCATCATGTTAAGGATGCCTGCGGTAACCCATTGCCAATGGATTGTGAACAGCTGAAGAGATAGAGAGAGCACTTTGAACAAGTTCTCAACAACGAGGTGGTGCATGACTCCCATGCACCAGCTCGTCGACTCAGCTGTTCACCATTACATATATCCACAAGCCCCCCCAGTCGAACTGAAATATCTAATTCTATAGGCAGAGTAGCCTCCGGCAAAGAAGCCGGTTCAGACAATATCCCAATAGAACTCGTCAAAGCGGACCCGTCACTTTTTACGGAGATCCTACTCCGCATGCTAGTACAGGCAAGGGAGGACGAGTCTATTCCTGACGCTTGGAATTCAGGAATAATTGTTAAGCTGCCCAAGAAAGGTGACTTGGCAGCTGCGAAATGCGAACTGGAGGTGTTTATGTCTGCTGACCGTGGTCTACAAGATCATGGCAAAGGTTATCTCAGCGAGGGTACAGTTCCATATCGAAAGAACCCTGCGGCGACAACAAGCTAGGTTCCGAACAGGGTATTCGTGCATCGACCACATAAATACCCTAAGGATCGTTATGGAACAATCAACAGAGTTAAGATCCCCGTTGTACGTTAAATGATACCAGCATTCAATGTTTCCTCCATCTGACCTTACAGTCACGGCACGGGTACACAACAATAAATATATTTACTAACTAAATCAATTTTCATTTAAAAAAACATTAAACAAGTACAAATAAAATTATTGAAAATTAGTATATAAAGCGATAATATTTAAAATCAAAGAGACAAGATGAGTCCAGCTACCCAAACTAACAGGCCGGAAATGGAAGAACAAACTTTTTGACAGATGAGTATTCGACATAGTTATAAAAGACTTCAGTTTGAACTAAGAAACAGCAGACAACTTAGCAGAAGAATTTGGCCAAGGCGTATCAAGAGCGTTTGATGCGGCAATGTAAAAGTGATGATGCAAAAGTGCCTGGATGAAGGAGCTTTCCCAGACCGGTGGAAGATACAGCAACTAGTGCTGATTCGTAAGGGTAACAAACAACCCGACGACTTGTCGTCCTACCGATCAATATGCCTACTTGACACAATAGGAAAGGTGCTCGAGCGTGTTACAGGCTGCTCGCCGTTCTAGTGAACAAAAAGGCCTTTTTTCAGAAACCCCGTCTGGGCAGGAACGTTGTTGATAACAATAAATACGGAGGAAATGTTTGAGGATTTACAAATTCAGAGCTCTAAGGAACGATATCCGATGAAGCAGCAAACATCCTAGCAAGTGTTCAATCACACATACACTTACATAATTAGAAGAAAAAATGTATATCTACTGCGTAGGGAATATAAGTGTAGGTTTGATGAGTTAATAAACAGTTACAATCAGAATGTCAATAACGGTATTTGTAAACTTACACGAGGCATCTTCTAGCCCTGACATAACCATTCGAGCCTACGTTGAACTGGAGGCCAGAAAAACAAATACATTCCACTGAAGGAAAGACCTATTCTGAACTTACAACAATAGGCACATAAGTAAAGTCCTATAGAGAAATAGGCACATAAAAAGTACTAAATAATATAGGCATTACTAAAAGTCCTTAGAATGAAAGGCAAAATAAGTAAACAAAAGTGAATCGATAAAGTCATACGAAGAAAAAAAAGTGAATGAATTAAGTGAAGGGCAGTGAACAAAGTGAAGTGAAGATTTGTGCGATGACAATAGATAATAAATAAAAGACCTACAGAAAGTAGGCATCTAAAAAGGAGTTTTATAAGAACACTGACACTTAAAAACAACAAACAATGGTTTAAGGCTATTAAAATGATGGTAAAACAAGCCATACGAGAAAATATGGTATCCATAACAATGGGTAAAGATTTAATCCTATTTAGAGACCTCCGTTCTAAAATGAAAGAGGAAGAAAATAAAAGAGCCATGAAAAGGAATATGGAAGTAGCAAAAGCTATTTTAAGGGACTTAAACGATAGTAATTTTGAGTTACCCTATACTTAAAATTGATAAAGAGATTGATAAGGAACATGCCTGTCTGTGTACTAAGGACAAAGAAACAAGTGTAATCCAGAGCAGAATAAAAAGGATCTATCATGGTGGAAAAACCACCGTCTTATGGTGGAAAGAGCCACCTTGGAAAAAACCCAAGTATATGTAGGCCAAATTTACGAAGGACAATCGACAATCAGAATGCCACTAACGGTAGTTGTTTACTCACACGTGGCATCTTCTCGCCCGACATGGTCCTACAAACCAAATCTATACAAGTGGATGCAGACTGCAACTACCATCTGGCACAATTTCTTTCAGGCCACGGAAGATATCAACAGTACCTCCACAGTTTTGGTCAGGACAATTCGTCACTTTGTCCGGCCAGCCCAGAGCAAGAGGAAGACGCAGAACACGGTATCTTCAATTGCGTTCTTTTTGAAGAAGGAAGATGTTATCTCTAGAAGCCGTCCTTCATTATGAATTTCATGTAACAGTCAGAAGGCAACTGGAGATATCCCTGTAACTTTGTAACGAAAGTGCAGACTCAGCTGCGAAGAATAGAAAGACTGAGACTATACAACTGAAACAGTAGGAGCAGCATAAATGCCTACCTAACAGCAGTCCCGCAGAGAGTGGTGAGAGTGTGACAAAAGTGTATGTTTTGTACGTAGGCTGAACTTTGTGAAACGTACATTATCATCATTGATGATATAGGTTTTCTTGGGATATCAGCAGGATATCTCTAAAACTCATAAAGCACTTACACGCGATTGAGTCGAACGATTGGTAATTTTTGCTTTGTTTTCAATCGAATTTAGACGAAACTGAAAATTATGCGTTGCGTTCTTACGGTTGGCATTTACAATAATGGGAATGTTTCATAAACAAACAATATTTTATATAATTCATCTTCCTATTTCTATTCATTATACGCGAGTACACCGATTAAAAACCGCAGTGTATATTTGCATAATGCACAACATAGGTGGCTCTTCAAAATTCAAGCATTTCTGGCACTATGCTCACATTAGTTCATATACATACGTATAAGCACCGTACCTGTGTACCTACATTACAGTACTGTATAATCCATTAGAAATGCTTCACCTTTCGAAATAACGTTGACTTCTTCAACAACTTTAATGTGCATCCAGACTATCCGCATATTGTACACGTTGCCATTCCTTTTTGCATGGTGGCTCTACAAACTTGGCGTCTCAAGCTCTCAATACAAGATTGCGCAAGCTGCATGTTTATACAAATTGTATTTCTCTCCACCTGTCCTCATACTATACATAAGTTATAATAGAGTCACATTGCACTTTAATACACCTTCTCGGTTTTACATTAGGCAAAATTGAAATATACGCGCCTGGCATTTCCCTCTATATATCTTTGTGTCGAATGAAACCGGAAAACGCGCCAGAAAAAATGCCAACGGAATGAAAAAGACTTTCAGGTCACGTCTGCTCGCAGCTTGAAAGCTTTTTTTTTACAACATTTTTATATTCCCTCTGTCCGCGCCTTCGTCTCAACTCTCGTGTGTGTATGAGTGTGTACACAATTAGGCCAATTCGTCTTTTCTTATCGCTGTGGCTCCGTCGTTAACTGCGCATCGTCAAGATATAGAACAGAAGAAATGGTGCAAGTATAGAGTATATATTTTCTTGTAGATATTTATATCCATAGATAAAGGAAAATACGTGTGTACATTTTAACGATCTGCAAATATCCACGATCTTCTCGTAAAATGTGCGGCACGGCCCTGTCGGTGCGCGCATGGCCGGAGTGTGAAAGGCGGCGGAAATAAGATAAAAACGCACGTCAAATGAAGGGCGTTCGACAAAAATGTCCACGCGCGTGAATGAGTTTCAATGTGCGGGTTTGGGTGTAACGCAATTCGTACACAAAATATATACGTAAAATTACATTTTAAATTTCTGGCGACCGTTTTAATAGCAAAAAGTCTTTCAAATAAGACAAAAAAAAACGAAAAATTAAAAATATTTTTTTTTTTTGCCAAGGGATTTTTTTAATGTCACCCGCTAAACGAAAACTATTAATTATTTGGACTTGTTTTAGGAAGTAGTTGGAAGTATTAAGTTTGGTCAATAAGGGACTCGGTTTGTGTTTCAAAAGAAATATTATTATAAAATTTGTGTGTATTAAGTAAAGTTTCCATTTATCAGGCAGACATTAAATAGTTTCAAGGCATTTACATAAATTACCACCTGTGCTAGACAATTCATTATAATAATATTAATTCAGCAGAGGCATGCAAGAACTTTTGTGGGTGGAAGGTCTTGCCTTTTTTATTTTTGTCAGCCGGCACACAGTGGGGAAAAAGGTAGTATTTATTTCTAAATAAAGTATCATTTTTTTATTAAATTATATACATTGTTTCCTAATAAAATAATATAATAATATAGTAATATATATATATCGCACTCATTGGATCCTGTAATCCCTTGTGGGTCATAGGGCCAGTGTGCGATGCCGCACACCGGATTCATTGACCATTACGGGTTCACACGCTACTCCTATTGGAGCTACTGTGCTCTAACACTCACAACACATCCTCGATGGTTACGAGTCTTAATTTGCCCTGACGCGACTCTAACAACTTTGCAGGGCAAATGCGCATTGTTTTGAGATATCTCTATGCACCGAGATCTATCTTGCTATTTTAAATTCGGAATCGTGAATCATCAACGCCATCATACACTTATTGTTCTATACAGGGTGCGTGTGTATATGTTAATTGATG
>JANSTU010013156.1:0-15029 GCA_027564075.1 Bolitophila hybrida | reverse complement strand
GCGGCGGCCACTTGCCCGAAATCATTTTTAAAACATAATGGCAAACCCTTATCTTTATAATAAAGCTAAATTCTTGGACATAACATTAAATTATATGCGTTTTATTTCATCTTGAAAACCTAACCTCTAAAAAAAACACCCTTTACATAATGCACAATCTGTTGAATAATTTCACATACCGAATGGAGCCATAATTTCAAATGATCCATATACTTTGAATATTATATAAAAATACTCTTTAACGCACTTTAACGTCTGGTACTGCGATTCAGTTTGGATAAGCGACAAAAAATCACGTCCAGCGCAATGCGATAACAAAATATTGATAAATGACAGATTAGAATAATAAGTCGATAGTGCAGAGCAAATTTCCTTCAAATCAGCTTCCATAAAAAAACACACATTTTGCGACAGCTCTACTCCAACAGCGATGTTTTTCTAAATCAACAAAATATTGATAAATGACAGATTAGAAAAATAAGTCGATCATGCAGAGCAAATTTCCTTCAAATCAGCTTCCGAAAAAAACAATTTCGCACTGCTCTCCCCCACCAGTCCGCATTGCATGTCTGCGATGTTTTTCCGCCTTCTATATAACCTATAAGTTTAAGTATATGTAAATAAAAATAAAATATACTGGAGTCAGTGTACGTTTACTTCGAAAGTCACTTGGAGGCACATCGAAGTTATCTGAAGTCACATCGAAATCCCCGAGCATTAAACACATTATACCTTTGATACCATTGATGGTGCTTCATACTGGTCCCAGCTGGTTGACCTCCACGGCCATTTTCTCCCAAATTCTATTTCCTCTAATCGAGGCATGTTTACCTAAAAACATAAAATTGGCCTCAATTAATTCGATGAGGTCGTTCTTTTAGATACATTAATAAACTATTTTTATATTTAAATACAAAAAAAATCTAACTAACCATCTCAATCAACTGCTCGGAAGATTTTGATTAAAATCTCTCTAAATGACATTGGTTTTGCTGCATACAAACGCATTCAAATACATGCGTTAATGCAGCGCCATTTATAATTTTCATGCGTTACCACTTATGAGAAATGTTGATAAAAGACGACGTCATATCGAAATGTTATTTTAAATTGTCGTTTATGCAATGAATTAAATTCATTATTAGGTACTGGCTCATCTTAGTGCTTAATAAAATAAGACAAAGTTGATGGCGGAGATTTCTTAGTTCTTATGTTAACTAAAACAGACAAAGCGTGTTTATTAAATTACACCCAAAACCACATAACTTTATATGTAAACATATTGGTCCTTATATTATTAGAAAAGGGTTGTTCTTTACTAATACCTATCAACGAGCATTCCGTATAACTTATAAAATACATTTATATAATTTGTTATACATATGTAATTACTAAAGTCCTATAATAAATGTACATATTTGTAGTTTACTATCACATATATAGCTTAATAGGATTTAAAACAAAATATCGTTGACCCCAAACCAGGAAGTTTGAAATTATATATACATAATACGTGTTAACAGAACAAAACGTATACTTATTATAGACATATTCTATATAACAGCAAAATTGTAACACGAAACCCTTACGAGTAAAACAATACAGAACAAATAATGACCGCTTCAGGATTATATAGAGAAAACTCATAGTATCAAGTTTAAAAGCATTCTAAAAATAATATTAAAAAGGTTTTAGTATTTGTGAATTGGTTAGTTTAGATTAAATGTAAATATTGTACAACTTTTCGATTTGATAATAGATGTTTTTGACATTCTTCTGAACTGTCAAAATTGTAGATTTTATAAACTGTTATAATTCTTATCATTGAGAATCGGAAACGGGACATAGTATCCCCATAATGGTTTTTTATATTTTTGTTGTTGTAATATAAATCCTGTCGCTACGCCCTCTGACGATATGAGTTACCTATATTATGTCTTCAGCCGAACTCTCAAGTCCTCAACAAAATCAATCGAGTATTACAAATTAATAACAAACATAACCAACAACACACGTATCTATAATTGACATCTTCGATCATCATAAAAAATCTATATATTTGTATTTAACCACAACATTCAATTTATACGGACATAGAGTTCAGAATACAGATCAAATATGTATATGATCAATCAGAGATGAGAGAAGCATCAGGTCATCACATGATTAATAATCTATAGACCGCGATTTTAATTGTGCAATGGAAACTTTTGTTATTTTTACTCTACTGTCATTTGAAAAATAATGAGATTATATTGATACTGCCTCTTATAAATACTAGATAGGGACAGAAGAATAGAAAATATTTATTAGCATTGAATGATTAAATGAAATGTCGCGTTATGATGATGACGTTATTATTTGTGATGTCATTTGATATAAAATATAACATATAGAAGAAGTAGGTCATAGAATCAGTTTTTTTTTGGCTTAATAGCTTCAATTCACCGCAAATCTTTGCACTGAATGCTTTTCTTGACCACATCTTGAAAGCTAAAGGTCAGGAGCTTTTGCGCCAGCCAATAATATGGCGCCCCTGCCTCAATTTATATGTTTGCCTTACGAGCTTGCAGCTAGAGCAATGAGCTGCGGCGTGGGTTGATGTTTCTCCAAACCCTGAACACCACACACACAAACCATCCGCATGAGCCAATGTGCTCATTAAATTTTTGCCGGAAATCGGCCGAGGGATTAAAAAAAGTTAGCAAAATGAGCTCCAATCGCCACGCTCGCTTCCTCCAAAACCCGCGAATCAAAACAATTTAATCACAACTGTTAGTTTTACAATTATTTATTTTAATTCCTGAATCGGAAATTGCGTGGAAGATTTCGATCCTCTCCGGTCGGCGGTCAAAAATCAAAGTGAAAGCCCTTTTGGCTTCTCCTCTTCTCTTCGTACTCGATGGAGGGGGGTTTCCGTCTATGGGACACGATCCACACGGCTGGCTGCTTCGTTGGGCCGAAACCGACGATTGCTGATCTGACCCGATTCCTTCCACTGTAGTTTAGCGACTAAATCTGCTGACTTGAGCGCTTCAGAAATTTGCAACCTTGGCAAATCTATTTTGTTTTCGTTGTGTTTGTATTTGTTTGCGAAAGTGTTTGTGTCTTCATAATTATCGGGATGATTCGCTATTACATATTACAAGTTTCAAAAAAATCAACAGCATCTGTACAAAATGGTATTTGTTTTTTAAATTATTACTATAGCCCTTTTTGGATAAGCTAAAGCGTCTCATAAAATGTTTTGTGGAAAGTGAGCGGCGCTTTCAAAATTTCGGCGGCGGACCCGCGACCTCCACACAATTTTCTATCTTCCCACGCCTTTGACGTGTTACTTGGAATCAAACCTCGGCGAAATCCCCGGCACATAACAATTATCAGATTATCTTGGTGTGTTTAGAGAATCAGGGTGCTGGTCACCCAAATTGTGCTAAGTTTGTTGAAGAAACCTCTGACATAAACCTATGACGGTGAGCGCCGAATTTTGTTGTGCATATTCACTTATGCATGAAGTTTGCATCAATTTAGTGGATCCATATTTCGTCCATAAATTGACACAAAAATAACGACATGCACAGAACTATATAACGTGAAGTTGTCTTCGCTCCAACGTAAACCTATGACAATGAGCTTTATTGTGAATAGTCACGTATATATACGCATGAAGTTAGCGGGTTTTTTTATAATTTATGTGCTTTTAATTTGTTTGCTTGATCAGACTCATCCGATTCTTTTTCAATCCAAAATTAAACAATCAAAGAGAAACGTTGTTTTTGGCTTGTCATATTGGAATTTGGAATACACTTGATGAAAACTCTAAACGAAAATTAAACAGTCGATTCATAATCATATTCAGAGCATTATTCACAATAGATACATACATAATTAAAACTGTATCCTAATATAATTATTTTTTTATATTTTTCAGCACTTGTTGGCTCACTGACGATCGGTACAACCTTTCTTCTTTCACCGATATCTGGCATTCTAACCGATAAGATTGGTTTGCGATACACCACTTTGGTCGGTGGTCTCCTAGCTGCCGGTGGTATGTTCCTATCATCGATCTTTGTGGACAATATAAGTGCCTTGTACCTTACTTATGGCGTAATGTTCGGTATGGGAGCTGCTCTGGCCTACACACCTACGCTAGCCATTCTTGGACACTACTTCAAGCGACACCTTGGCATGGTTAACGGATTTGTGACATCTGGCTCGAGTGTATTCACTGCCATCCTGCCGATGGGTCTAAAGTTTATGCTAAAAAATCATGGACTTGGCATTACCCTTTGTATGCTAGCCGTAATGAATCTATTCATTGTGGCCTGTGCTCTGATCTACAAACCTCTGCAAAAACCCGTAATACCTCCGAAACGTAAGCCAGGCCAGTCGGAAGCAAAAGCACTAATTCAGTCACTGGTGAACGTTGATAACTGGAAGAAAAAGCGTTACATCATCTGGGCGCTGTCAATTCCACTTTCGCTGATCGGTTACTTTGTACCCTATGTACACATGGCCAAACTGGTAAAGATCACATTTCCCACTGAAAACGAAAATCTACCAATCATTTGCATCGGAATCACATCTGGCCTGGGACGCATTCTTTTCGGCTTTGTTGCCGATTTCAAGGGAGTTAACCGAATCTACTTGCAGCAAATCTCTTTTGTCGTTATCGGCCTGCTGACAATGGCTATTCCATTGACAACTTCTTACATTTTATTGCTAGTTATTGCCCTTGGTATGGGTTTGGTGGACGGTTGCTTCATTTCACTACTTGGACCAATTGCATTCGATATATGCGGTCCTCGAGGTGCCACACAAGCAATTGGTTTTCTGCTAGGACTTTGTTCGATTCCATTGACAGTTGGTCCACCAATAGCTGGTATGATATTCGATCAGACGAACTCATATACGATGTCCTTTATTTTGGCTGGAATTCCTCCACTGATCGGTGCAACGACCATGTGTATGATAAAGTTTGTAAAGGACGACGATGATGAGAATGATGCCGACAAGGCTTTTAGTGTGCCTTTGACGAAAACAGCATGGATTGAAGGTATATTTTAGTTTCTTTAAATCAGGATTTTTTGATAATTTGATTTACTCCATAGATGGCACTCACAAAAATGGAAATTCTGTGACCGGACGCAAGGCTTCTCTGGCTAGTACAGGTATACATGAAAAAACCTCGTTGTTAAAGGGCAAATCGACTTCCATGCTGGTGGAAGACCTATATTGCTACTTTAGTACTAGTATTTCAACTGAACGACCTGTCAAACGTAGATTTGACTATACTTTGCTTTGATGCGTGTTGCCTAATGCGTCTGCTTTTTATATATAATTTTATTTCTTTTACATAGCATATATATAGATATATATTTTTAATAATATGTAAATATTTATTTTATAAAAACAACTCCGCTGTATAGAAAACATTTTGCTTTTGGGTAAAGTTCAGTGATCTTGATATATTGTCTGCTGTGTGTGCATTTTTATGTATGTGTCATTAGGACATGTTTGATTTATTGATATTTAGCACAAAATTATGGTGTAGGCGATCTTTGAACTTCCTTTATTGCTCATCTTAAAGCATTTCTTGGAATTATGATGTTCGTAAGTATATATTCAATATATATATATATATAAATATATATGCATATGACTGCAATACATTTACTTTATACTTTATACGCATTTTGTTTTTATTAAAGCGATTGCACGAGTTTAACGAGTTATAGTCACATTATATATGCAAATTGGTGATAACTGCGATAACGATTTTTGTTTTTAATTTCCTTATGTACTGTTATTCTTACTGTGTGCGTTTTGTATTATGTGCATAGATTGAGCGCGTTTCGCGTCTCTCGTCTTTCGGTGCGAGGTTTTATTGACTAAGGAAGCATCAAGATTTATATTATAAGCTGTCAGTCAGTGGATCTGCAACTGCAACTAAGCTGCGAACTGTTTCTAGCTTCACATCAATCAAAAACTGTTTATATTTTGTGCTATTTGCTGTTTAGGCTAGAAGTGAAATGAAATTAGTTTTATATATTAACTATAGAGAGATAAGAGATTGATTCTGCTGTATATATATATTTCTGTGTGTGTGTGTTTGAAGTATTTTATTTATACGATTCTTAGATAACCCCACTTGCATTTGCGTGTGCGTGTCAAAGGAAACTTTCAAGGGATTATTGAGGATGAAAGTGGATATCTCTTCTTAAAAGGTTTTTTCCGATCTATGCAGAATATGTTGCAAAAATAGCATTGTTGTAATGTGATGTTACTTTCTCTTTCATTCTCCCCATTCGTATATTTGTAAACACTTAAATTTCCTGCTGGGTTTTGACGTAGTGAGATTTCTTATTTATTCCGGGCTATTTAGTAAAATAATAATAGTTTGTTAATTATTTGAATTAATCAAACAATTTACCGTAACCTACTTTGCAAATCTAATAAATTAACTATAATCATCATATTAATTAACTATAATTGTATTATTGTATTTACAGAATCGCTGACCGACCATCACAAATGAGACTTATGCCGCATTGTACAACCAACCAAATCTAATCATTAGAACTATGCACCAAGCCATTTTATATTTCGCTGATTATTATTATTTGCCGGCGTGCAAAGCACTTCAATCATTGGAAATTAGAAATATATAAATATATATTTAATTATAATTTATTAGATAAATTATAATGCGTAAGTTTAATTAGATTACATTTACACAGAATATTATTTGAATTAGAATTTAATAATGATTTGTTATGCCTTAGTAGTTTAGTATATAATATATATATAAAATAGTAAATATACAATTATAAATAATTATAACATAAATGTATACTCAAAAAACGTTTTAATGTTCACACAAAGTGCTGCATTCCTATACAATAATGACAGTTAAAGCCTTAGAATTTCAATATCATTAACACACGCCTAAGAAAATAAAATCAATGTGAACAAAGTGACATTTATATAAAAAAAGATATTTAAAAAGATCGATGCGAACTTATCAAACAAGAAATCAAAGAAAAACTCAGTATTTTATTTATTTTATGATAACATCAATTTATATAAATTCCCGGCTAAAATATATTTAATTTCTACTAGAATTTAGAAGAGATACGTGTATATTTATATTATTTTTTAAAATAACAAATTTAAAATGTGTATATCGATACGAGCTTAATACGAGCTTACCCGAAAGTTGACCGATTATAGTTTTTTTTACTGTTATTTTTCTATCAATTTTAATAGTGTCGGCATAACTTTTGTGCTGCCATATTGGTCAATTTCATAAGGCCATATAAAATATATCCATATAGCCATATATCTGTGTGTGCTTTATTTACAGAAACCATTAGGACATTTATTTACATTGATGTTAGATTTATTTAAAAACATTAACCGAATTATTTTTATTTAGATTTGTTTGAAATATTATATTAGAGGTTATATAAATATTTAGTACTCGACGTCAAATTAAATTTACAAAAAAAGAATGTATACATCATCTGTAGTCAAAAATAAAGAGAATAGCTAAAATACAAATATTATCTCAGAGCAATGTGTTCCATTTATTTCTTCTCGGACATACCGGATTTATTGACCAAATGATGGCGGATGAATTCTTAACGTGTCATACATCTAACCACTTGTGTTTATATATACATCAAAATGCGTGTACATCTAAATAGATTGCATCAATATCCCGTTATACCAGATCAATATTATTATTATCGAACCATACATTTTAAAATTATAGACAGAATAACAACTATGATCAATCGCGTCCGCAAAAAAAAAATACTTAGTATAAATATTCTTCACAAAACATAAAAATTCAAACCTCTAATTTATCAATTAAAAAAAAAAACTCATCAAAACAAACCTCACAGCAAAATATAAGATTTAAATATATTATTATATTTACTTAAAACGATGATAAATATAAGACACATCACCGAAATTCGTGAAACGAATTAGAATAACAAATATTTAACATTGTTTATTGTGAACATTATACACATTCAGACAGACAGAGCTAGAGATAGTGATTGTGTGCGAATGTGTGATAAAGAGGATTTTGTTGAATGACCATACAATATATAATTAAATGTTTCTTTGTACACTCTAAATAAATATTGATTTGATTTAAATAATAAAAATATTATTTAAAAGCGACCTCATTGAAATGAGTTCATTAAACACACGGCAGAGATAAAGTTTTTTTTAGTGATATAATGTTGGATCGTTCTTCAAAGATTCGACTTATGAGCTAAACGAGAGGGTGTTAAAAAAAAAAAAAAAACAGTTAATCCAAACATTTTAACTTTAGCGTGTTTCTGTGTTGAGAGTAATTATCTCTATTCTTAACGAAGGGTACATTTTATTTTCACTGTTATTGACGTTTCTAAGAACCAAACGAACCTAACGCAATATACCTTTGTCTATAAACAAAGCACTAGATATTACTTTCATCCATCCAAACTCTAACTTGGGATAAAGCCTGTGTTTATTGCTTTATTTTATAGGAAAATTCCCAATTTAAGGTTAGGTTTAAAAAAAAACTTATGTGAAATAATATTGTACAAAAATAAACTTAAATATAAAGACAAATATAAACTATAAAATAATAAAATATAAAATAAAGTATTCCAGAATGCAAAAATAAAAATAATAAAAAAACGATACATATATTAAATCATTGTTTACTTGCTGGTTGGTAATTTTGTACTACCGATGGCAGCGCCACTGGCCGTGGTTATTTTGGCCGTGCTCATCTTTTGCTTTTGTGCAGCCGAGGTGCCCGGACGTGGTGTCAATTTGTGGGGAGCCACAATTTCGGTTGGCTTGGCCGTTGATGATCGACCTACAAGTCGACTTTTCGGAACGGCAGCCGTTGTTGGGGCCGTCATGGATTTAGAGTCTGATTGTGGTTTACCAATTAGTGAAGCACGTGCATTGGCTGCAGATTTTTCATTATTGGCACGGGATACCGCTGCAGCATCATATGTTCCATAGGTGTATTCTATTTTTTTTGTATTTTATTAATTATCATTACATTTGTTATCATTTATAGTTTTGTATACTTCGATTTGGAATTGCCGATGACATTGATTTGCGTCCGGTAACGACACCTGTTGCACGGGTAGGCAAACCAAGTCGACTCGATCCGGATGAACTGCCAGCTTAATAAAACGAATCATTTGAATATTATTATTTACGTTTTTTAGAAATATACCTTTCGATGTAGTTTTTGCCGAAACCATCGGCTGAACAAGAGCTGATATGCTGTGTCTACGATTAGCATTTGACGCCGACGGTGGTGCCAATCGAGTGGACACTTCCTTTAACGTGGCTGTGACAGTTCTCTGCAAAATACCTCCGGTCTCATTGCCACCCTGCAGCCTGCTTAAGATCATGTCGATTTTTTCACGTACTTCCGTTACCATCTCATAAATTCGGTCCTTTTCATTATTGCCAAGTACCTCAAACTGTATATCGTCACAGCTGCCAGTAAATGGAAACGAATTCATGTTTGGACTATGGAATATCTCTTCATGAGTCAAACAATCCTGAGTTTAAGATCAATAAATATACAAATAGTAACAAATATTATAACATAGGACAACGTACATCCGATCCAGCTGCTTTGAGACTGCTTGGACCTGTTGATGGTTCCGGAGTTAAGCACTCACGATCCACCATCTCCATTTCATGTTCAATATTTCGGTTGATTCTTGCGCATATTCTTCAAAATAGAAAATCTAACAATTAAAATAGGCTTAAAAGTAATATAAAATTATTTATAGTTTACTCTTTTAATGGAACATTAGCCGGTCGAGTTTTTGAGGCTTCAATGTCGTCGCAGATTTCCTTGGTAATTGCCTGAAACAGCAATGTCGTCTTATCCAGCGTTGCCGTGGACAGGACCGGCAACAAATTCGACGAGGAGTCATACACTTCGCCAGCCCCCACAGTTGCGTGAACGCCGCCCGGCAGATTCGGCGCGGTTCCATGAACCTCCCAGAAGGAATTGTTATTTTGTGCGCTCGCTGACGGACAACTACAAACACCATCTGAAGACCCACCACCGCCTGTAAGACGTGATACAATGCCCGATTTCGGACATGTTATCTCGACGCGAGTGCCAGACGTATCTAAACCGGCTGCGTTTGTTTTCTCTTTGAAATCAAATGATTCCAAACGAAAGCCGGCTGCCTTGAGCAACACGGTAAGCTCAACGGCGTCCATTTTGTGAGTCTACGTAGATTTGTAAAGGAAAAATAAAAATGTACACGCATTCTTTATATGTGGCAAGTACCTTGTTCTCCACCTTAACACAGTGCGGGATTTGCTCACTGGGCAGCTCGATCGTGGGCACAGACATTTTATAAAATATGGTTGTTTTCACTGTTTGATAAACTATAGAATTTATATGACTCGGTGTTACACACAGACACAATTATATAATATTTACGTGTATAAATGTGTACAGACATTTTTTTCGAGTATACCGTAAGCGGTTCTGTGTTCTCTTTTAACCCTTTCGAGTACAAGATAATTTTATTTTGTAGGATTATTTAAAGATTTTTTTTTTGCGTATTATTATCATATATCGTATTATTATTTATTTATTTATTTTATGTTATGTTTATGCAACAACATTTTTTTTAGTTACAATAACTAAAAAAATAACATGGACTCGATCTGTTACAGTTACTATATAATGCATTTAGTAAAATAACAGTAAATTACACTGTTAAATGTCAAAAATATTATTCAACCTAAAAAAAACTAAGTATGTTAAGTAAGTACTGTTAAGTATTCTTATTATAGTACACTTTTAAATTTCAAACATATTATTTAACCTAAAAAACAAGCGAGATTAACATCAATTATATTAGGTCTGTGTAAATGCCACACAAAAAAATGTTTGACAGTAGTCATAATTTCCTCTAGTTACGATTTTTTTGCTTTAATCGTCAAAATAAGAAAAAAACAGCGATAACACTAAAAACTGGATCTTATTTTAATTAAAAACGTAAATCTCAGAATGTATTTTTTTTTTGCAATTATGCTGCTAAATTATTGATACATATATTTGATTTTTACATAAGTGTATTTATCATTGCAACATATGATCCAGCTGTCCTGAGTATCTATTCAAAAATAAATTGTTATCATAATTTTTCTTGTAACTGGCTTTTTCTTTATAATAAAATATATACATTCAAAAATGTGGGCGCTGACACATCGAAAAACGGGACCTTTATTCGACTGCCATTTTGTGAACGCATCATGATCAAGATCAACAGTCTTTGAACGCTTGGGTCGGCCTTGTGCCACGGCATAAAATAAACCTGCTCTGCGATATGAGTGCTCTAGATTCGGGATAAATTACATATAATAATTTTTTTTTTTTATTAAATATCCACTTACACTGTTAATAATAAATGTTCCTCCTAAGCAGTAGATAAACAGCTGAATAAGTGCAAAAACACAGTAGGTGACGTAAGCGATTAGGCGAAAATCGTCTGTCTAAATATTATAAACGAAGAGAAAAATTATTACGTTGATTAATTTTTCTATAATACTAATGATTCAATCGATGCAAACTTCATGCATATTTTAAGTAAATATTCACAATATGATTTTCTTTACCTCGGTTCTTACCAAATATTTTCTATTATTCCTTGATTTTTAAATCGAAAATAAAGATAATAAAAACGATACAAATCAACGCAAACTTCATTCATATTTATAAGTAATATTCACAATAGAGTATTGCTCAACTCAGCGCTAACCGATTATTTACAAAGAAAACTTACAATCATCATTCCAGTTGCTACCAGACAGACAATTATGCCAGCAGTCACAAAATGAAATAATATATTCAGTGTGAACACATCCGAAACGATTGCATTTAGTTCAATCGTATCATTATGCTTCTGAATGAGAATGTTCAGTTTATTGCGCAACTTTTCATTCTGATCAGCTGTAAATTTCGTACAGTGCTTAGATTCATTTCCTGGAATAAAAAATGTATTCAAAATATAATTTTTTTTTATAATAAACTGCTCACCTAGTTCTTTTTCGACAATGTTAGTCAACTGATGTCCAACTATTTGAAACTGTGCCGCAACATAGCAGCAGAGCGTGAAAAACATTCCGTCACAATAGGCCAATAAGAAAATGGTATAAAATCCACCGGCACTGACGAACACATAGGCTAATTCGAAATTCGGTGATACGTCCACACTAAATGGAAATCTGCTTGGATAGATAACAATCTTTAAGTTAAAAATAACAAATAAATATAGAAAACACTTTTACGCTGAAGTAAACGCCAGCCTTCGCATATAGCTTTGTCCAGTGAAATACCGCACAATGTTTATAAATATTGGAGACAAAATATAGGCAAAATTCAAAATCACTGCAACAATACATAATGCCCAGGACAAGATATCAGAAACTCGTATCATCTTTCGGTTGATCGATACCAATTCGGGATCAGAGTCTGTATATTTTTAAAGTGGTATTATTTTATTAATTAATTAAGTAATAATTACCTTCACGCCAAGCCCGTTGCAGTATTACAAGAATTGATCGAAGTTTTTTTTTTCCGAGCAGCATCAATATGACCTTCATAACCGTAACAAATACCGACGACGCTGGAGAAATAACCTCCAAAATGAGCCGGAAATTAGTAATATTTTGAACCACATACGTAAGCTGAGCAGTATTCGTAAGACACGTGATCGATACCGACACAATCATCCTAAATAAAACAGATAAGTTTTGCAGACTATCTTCAGGCCATATACCACAGACATTAGCACAACGTCTAAGCGGAATACAGAAATGCTCGGACAGTTCCATATATATCTCTCTCTCTCTCTCTCTCTGATTAATAAGAACCTAAATTCAATAAATCTCAACTAGAAATGTGATTAAATCCAAAGGACCAGTCCAATTTATAAAACAAAAGTTCACCCTACATTACGTATTTATAATTATGAACCTTATTATTCTTTCGTAACTTTTATGTTGTCAACACAGGAAACTTAAAGAAACGCCCATCGATTTGATGAATGCATAAGTTTTTCGTAACGTATGTTTTGTTCACATAAAAGGACCGCCTCCCTAACATAACTAAAATATAACGTCAAGAATTATTAGATATTTTAGCGTTTACAAAATGTATAGGCATGTAAATATGGAAACGGTACTTAGCGTCAGGGTCGTGCTGTTTACATGTATAATTATGTGATTTTGTGTACTTTTGCATAATATAAACATGCATTACCCCATAACAATTACGATAAATGTCTACAGGATCGCCATATTTCGATATTTGGACCGTGGCTCACTAGTCACTTCGAACTTGTTGATGTCACCAATCACGGGCCACTTTTTTAAATGCGCTATTCGCAGCAAAAAATTTAGCCACTTTTACTCAGTACGCTACTCAGTCACTATGAACTGTCAATGGAGTCTTCAATAATTCACTTGTAAGTGTTTTTATGCAAACAATTATATCTATTAATATTATTATTTATTAAATTTTTTAGGAAATGTCTTTAGCTGTCATCTTCATCTGCCGTTTTGTGTTCAAATTTTAATAGACGCACAGTTTCAAGTATTTGTGCTTGTATTTATAATTTATTAATTCATGTTTTAATCATTTTTAGGATGCTTTTGAGTTCTAGAGAGCTACTTCAGTTGGCGAATCGGGATCTCCATTTCAAACCACCAACATAATAATTATAATTTATATAAATAAAATTACTAAAACTTACTTGTTACAAATACATTATTCTTTGTCGCTGCCGGCGAAATTTTTTACATATAATAAATAAAAACAATCGCAATCACCAAGTCACCATCAATTTTGTAGGTGGCCCAAAATTGCTGACTCCCTTTAGTCCTACGAATAGTTAAATCTTAAGTTGCACCTATACTCTTAAGGTAATGTGTATAATTCGCGTCTCTGCATGTCGCAGTTAATTAGCGCGAATTATACACATAACCTAAATAAAATATATGTGAAATTAACAAAAACAGCATAACAAGAAAAATTAATCTGGAATTTGAAAACAACAAACAGGTATCAGATATAAATGTTTTATTATCTGAACTGCGATCTTAAAAAAAAACAAAACATCCTTAACCAAACTTTTTGTACAACGGTTGTTAACATTGCGTCAGTTTTCCTGCACCTTAATTACCCCTCAGGTTATATATCATACCGCTTAGCGAAATCCAATCTTAAACACTTCAGCGCCATTTGTAAACATTTTCTTTTTATATCTGCATCATTATCATTATTTTATCTCTTATTTTATCCTGAAATGGTATTGTAGATAGTGAAAGCGAAAAACACGTCACTACAAAATCATAAAAATATGACTTTTTTATGTGTGGAATGAAAAGTGATAGGACTAAAAAAAAAAAAACTCATCCCGCTGTCAGTTTTGTCTTCAATTTTTGAGAATTAGCTACCGTTTGTATGTAATTTGTAAAATGTTCATCAATAGACTTTCGTACAATTTTTTTACTTTTGACCACGCGGTATCTCGCCCCTGCGGATTTTCGTATACATTTTGAGCTTTTCATCACAAGTACGCTCGCCCGAAGACTTTTCTATTTCTTTTTTTTGGTATTTTACACAATGGACGCTCATCCCGCGGACTTTCGTACACATTTTCAGTTTTAGACCCCGTGGTCGCTCGCCCCGCGGGTCGAAGGTCCGCCAGATGTAGAACCATTGTATGAAAGTCAATATTTTTAAATGAATGTCCGCGAGATGAAAATCCATTGCATGATATTAAACAAATTATTACGAATGTGCGCGTGATGAGAGACCGTGGGGTGAAACAACCGTTTTTTTAATTTTGTCCGTGGAGTTAAATTATGTTGTTTTAAATTCATAAAAAAAACCAAAGTGTGCGTTCGAGCGCACTGGAGATGTGTAAGCATATGTTTTAGCCCCTGAAATAAAACGAATT
>JANSTU010013145.1:0-15031 GCA_027564075.1 Bolitophila hybrida | reverse complement strand
GTCGAGGAAAAGTATTTTTTAAGGTTATGTGTCTATGTTGCTTTTTGACGTCAAAAAAGGTTTTATTATAAGTGTTTTATCAATACATTTTTAATATGAAATGTAAACCAAAATAGAAAAACGATATAACTACATTTTTAATAATTTTATTTTGTTATCATGTTCCGATAAACATAGATCCTCGTAATATGTTTAAATTTTCGATAGTAATAATAATAATCTTTTTAATATACTAAACATTTAAATATACTATATGTTATATAGTAATATAAAAAATACCGTTATATCCCTGTGTACATTTATACCGTATACAAAAGCGCGCTTGTTTCTTGTTTTGCCTTTTATCTTTGTTATCTTTTCTATAAATATGAGTATTATTATTAAATTTATTATAGGTTAGGTGGAAACTAGATAGAACTATATCAAATAATAATTAAAGTATATAGGTAATACAATCAGAAAATAAAGATTTTTGTAAGCTTTTATTTCTATGTGTAGCTGTCATTATATACAAACTGGAATCCATGTATTATATATTATAGTATTCAATAAAACAATGTTTAGGAATAGGTTGTCCGTCGATCGTATATATAAAAAATATACACAGAAAATATCTAAAACAATTAATTATGTAAATGTCAAAATGTAGATAAATTCGAACGACCGAACCACGAGTAACCTAGAGCATGTGTACAAACTAAAATATGGAAGCGTTGTTTTTTAAAGTGGTAATCGTACGTTTATTTTCGGTCCATTGAAAAAAGCAAGCAAACATATATTATAAAATATTATTTTAAACCTCAAATACAATTTACTATATCTAGCAATATAATCTAATAATCCTAAAAGACTCGTTCAAACTTTATAGTATCTCGAATATATTATACAATTGGTTTATGCGCTATTTAGTTTGTCTTTAGCCTAATTGTTATACAGTTAAATCTAGTTAATATTTCTTCTTTATAAATTATAAATAAATATTATGCTTGTGTTATTTTTGTTATCCGTGTAAAAAATACTATAAACTTTATTGTGAACATATAAACTTATGATATAATATAATAAAATTATGCGTCTATATTATATGGAAATAAATGACAAATTTCTTGGTATGTGATTTATGTGTGTTTATGTATACACTCCAGTCATAGTAAAAGGTACTGCAATTTGATTTTGTGAATAATTTTGTGCTCGGCACTGTTCGTATATTCAGTGCGATCTTAATTGAACAATTAATTCATATTATTCGAGGAATTGGAAAGGTTGTAAATGTTATTATTTGTTTTATTTAAACAATAATATATTTTTAATTGATTTCTTGTACTCTGAATGTTTGTATAAAAAAGTTTAAACCACTCAAAATTCTCATTTACGAAAAGCACGACAATACTTCTACAAAAATAAAAATTTAACAGTGTACCTCAGCATATCTGTCAGCCGACCGCTATTGTATGTTTACAAAATTGAACCATACTTAAATTTTAAATTTAATTCTCTTTTATCGTGATAAATCGCACGCAATTATGAAATTTACTTAAGTTTTATAATTATATCCTAAAATATTAACATAAAATAACTGGATTTGTTTCTAAAATTTATAATAAAAATGCAGAATTTGTTAAAATGTGCCCGCACATCTTTTTCGCTAGTCGACTCAATTTCCATAGGGCAGATACGGAATATATTCACCGTCGGCGCTCGTTGTAATGCACCAACACAACCAGAAAATGTTAAAAATCAAGCAGTTGATGGTTAGTATATTTATTTGTAATTTGTCTTAAATCCGTTTTTTCTAACCTAAAAATATGTGCTGTTTTTGTGTTTATAGACAAGGAGCTAGTGTTTTAAGACTAATTTCTAAATATTGATACAAAAAAACCAATTTACATTTCAGACTATGTACAAACCGATAGATGTGGTGCAGTCACGATAATATCGCTTAATCGTCCGGAAAAACGTAATGCCATCAATCGTGACATGGCTGTTTCACTCTCGAACGCAATCACTGCATTTGAAAATGATCCTACGGCCTCGGTGGGAGTACTACACGGGATTGGTGGTACCTTCTCGTCTGGTTATGATATGGAAGAATTTATGGCGGATAAAATCAAGCCAGAGACACTGTTACAAGACGATGGCACAGCGGTAGGTAGTCGGAAACATATATTTCATTATATTTCATTATATTATGTATACATAGGGTCCAACCCGTCGAATTATTAAAAAACCTATGGTGTGCGGTATTAGTGGCTACTGCATTGCGAATGGTCTAGAACTAGCTTTGATGTGTGACCTGCGCGTTGTCGAAGAGGACGCTTCCATGGGGTTCTTTAATCGACGGTTTGGAGTACCATTATTGGATGCCGGCACAATTAGACTGCCTGCACTGATTGGCATGTCTCGAGCGCTGGATTTGATTTTGACAGGACGTTTCGTTAGTGCCAAAGAAGCATTTGATATGGGACTGGCTAATCGAATTGTTGCACCAGGAACATGTAAGTTAAAATGTTATGTCCTGCTTTCATACAAATTATTTATCTTTGTCACAGCTCTTGGCCAAGCCGTGAATCTGGCCAATTGCATTTCAAAATTTCCACAGGCATCGCTAATACACGATCGAAATGCTGTCTATAAGGCCTCTTTTGAATCGGTATCTTTTAACACGTCGTGTTCGAATGAAATGCTGTCGCTCACAAAAGACGTTATAGACGAGATGATCAAAGGAGCAGAACAATTCAAAAACGGTTATACACTAGGCAATATTTATTTGTTTTTAGTATATTAAATGTTTACTTCCTGCACAGGTGTTGGTAGAGGCGGTAAGACAACTCATATCAAAGAGAAAACAATGGCTGACTGGGAATTGGATGAGTACCAGCGGGAGCAGGACATAAAAAAGACCAAAGCAAAGCATAAAGATGATGAGAAATAGTTTAAATAAAATACAAAATAAATAAGAAATAAAATATAAATAACGAATTTGCTTAAATAATACTTCTATGAACCATATAAAAGGGTTTATATAAAAATAGCCCACTTAGAAACGTGATAACTGTTAATAAATTCAATTTTGAAACATTTTTATTTTTTAATTTTGATTAATGAACAGAATCGATGTTTTTTTTTTTTTTTTATAGAACGCGGGTGAATGGATGAAGTTTTTTCTATAGAAAACCGGTGGATGAAGTTTTTTCTATAGAAAACCGGTGGATGAAGTTTTTTCTATAGAAAACCGGTGGATAAAGTTTTTTCTATAGAAAACCGGGGAATTAAGTTTTTTCTATAGAAAACAGGTTGATGAAGTTTTTTCTTTAGAAAACCGGTGGATGAAGTTTTTTCTATAGAAAACTGGGCGATGAAGTTTTTTCTATAGAAAACTGGAGGTGAAGTGGATGAATCTTTTTCTGTAGAAATCCGGTGGATGAAGTTTCTTCTATAGAAAACCGGTGGATGAAGTTTTTTCTATAGAAAACGAATGGATGAAGTAGAAAACGGGTATATGAAGTTTCCTATAGAAGACGGGGGAATGAAGTTTTTTCCTATAGAAAACTGTGGATAAAGTTTTTTCCTATTGAAAACTGCTGGAGGAAGTTTTTTCCTGTAGAAAAAGGGTGTATGATGTTTTTAAGTATATACAGGGGAGTATTTTTTATAGAAAACGGGTAGAACGAGTCTAATGAAAATGGGTGGATGCAGTTTTTCCTATAGAAAAAGGATGGAGTTTTTTTTGTAGAAAACGGGTGTTTGGAGATTTTCCGATGGAGTTTTTTTATAGAAACGAATATGAATATATTTTTTTATAGAAAACGGGACATGGAGTTTTATTTATAGCAAACGAAAATTTTGGGGTTGTTTTAGTGAACATGTCAGAATGCAGTTTTAGCTTAATAAAATAGAAAACCATCTTCATGACAGAATAAATATGATTTATTTTTCGAATTATTTTTATGTATACATTAATTTTTCTTAACATCATTTTTATTTTTGTTATACATGATTATACAATTCAAAAGTACTATAACAAATTTATGAAATATTCTCGGTCATATAGCAGACAATGGCCTAATTTCCGGTGTTCGAGTATTTGGTTTTACAATAATTAAATTTTCTTTTGTATGTATTTATTCTGCATTATTTTTGCACTGTTCAAAGTGCTTTGTTTGCTAAAATTGATTTAATTTGTTGTTTATTTTCAGAATTTTGAATAATTTTTTTGTGTATTTTTTATTGTTTTTTTTTTTTTTAAATAGTATCACCAGGATTACTAAATGTGTGTAGAAGAAGTAAACAAATCCCAATAACAACGTTTTATCCATTGTTGTTTCATTTTTTAGCAGTTCTTTTTACAAAGCAATTATACAATGTTTGTGTCTGTATGTCTTGTGTTCCTCACAAGAGCTATATATCTCATTTGTAACGCATACAAGCGTTCGCACATTTATCAATTTCATCACGTCTCTCTCTGTGCTATTTGTTTGTGTTTTACAAAATTAGTAGCTATTGGTAAAAAAAATTACAGCATTACATTCTAGTCTACTATAGTTATAATATGTACATAAGGACTACACAATACACAGACAAACACACATACACGCACAATATATAAATGTATATATATGCCACTTTGGTGCCAGCGTTTAAGAACTATGGCTCTAAAGTGATGAATGGTATTTCTTCGTTCTAGTCTATTCTAATTATTTTAACACAATATTACAATTAGTAGTAAAGTATTTGTATGTTTTGGTTAATTTCTATCGCAATCCGGTAGATAGTGTATGTCGTAGGACATACAGGAAAAGATACAACTGTGAAATTCTCGAAACCAGTTCAAGCACGCGTGTATCTTTACCAAACACACCGTTATTGCTGTTCATATATTGTTGCGTACATTCTAACTAAGGACTAATCTAGGAAGCTCTGCACATAAAGTACACCCAGCTGCGGTGATTGTAAATTAAAATTAATAAATACCCAATTTAATATGTAATATATGCATGTGCGTGTGTATGTTTGAATGTATGTGTGTGGTGTATGGTGTGTGTATTTTAGTAATAAAATTGTGCGAACGCTTTATTCGTCTTTTCGATGCGTCACTGTGGCGTGTTTCAGCTCCATTTTGTCTTGATCAACGTCCCCCCAGCCCCATAGGTTGTGTGTTCCGTCTCCCGTTCGCTTGACACGCTGCTCAATGATTTCAGGTGACACAGACTTCAGATCATAGGCCCAGCCAATCTTGGCAAACATATCAATGAAGGCAGTTGTCATATTCATACGGTAGTTGCCCAGCTCAGCAGTTTTGTAATCCCAAGGAAAGACGTGATGGTAGTTGTGCCATCCTTCACCGAATGCAAACATAGCAACTGTCGGGTTTTGTGACGGGTTAATGTTTCTGTAAATATTTTGATTTAGAATTAGTTTTAATTAATGAGTTAACAGTTAAAAAAATATACTTACACATCATACGGTTTGTCTCCCCACTTGTGGGCGGCACTGTTCACCAGCCAGGTTACATTCAGAATGAAAGTCCAACGGAACATTGTAGCCACAAACCATGCGTTTGTCCATGATTCATTCCAGAAGTACACTGGTACAATTGTTGGAATCAGGAAGCACAGAATTGGCATCAGAATCATATAGTATCTAGAATAAACAATATCCAACGAATTAGCAAGCAATTCGAATTTTAATATGAAATATTTATTAAAACGAATGTTCTACCCGGAATTTGGATCAAGCTGGCATCAGTAATTGCCCGAATAGGAAATGCAAAACGATTCTATTGTTTCTAACAATTATTTGAATTATTCATTTCTCATTCGATGTAGAATATATTATTAATCGAATTTAAATCATTTCTAAATGGAATTATTTGTTGGTACCCTTAATTGGATATGCATATGGTACGTGTTTAGATTTTTTTGTTTGGATTTTACTTACTTCCTTTGGAATGCCAACACAGGATCGGCATACAGATCGGAAAGATCGAGACCCTGTCCCTTGGTCTTGACGTCCGGGTGTTTCTTGCACAGTAACCATCCGACGTGTGAGAAGAAGAATCCGCTGAATATTTGAAAGAATATTATAGAATATCATCGGAAACAGAATAATAAATTGAACCTACCGTGTGGCATTGTGTGGATCAGCATCAGTTTCAGAGTATTTATGGTGGACACGATGATCACGGGCCCAGTGCAGTGCACAGTCCTGGAAGGCAATGGTATTGAAGAGAGCCAAAATTACTCTCAGTGGAAAACGAGCCTTGTACGAGCGATGTGCCCAGAGTCTGTGTGCGCCAGCTGTAATACCCAGCCCAGATATTGTGTACAATACCATGGCTAAAATAAAATAGAAATTATTTTTATTGTTTATTCAGAATTAATCTTGCCATATTTGAAATGGTTTCAATTGTAAATTAAAATAGACACTACAATTATATAATCGTATGCGTGCGCAAGTCGTTTTGTGCATAATAATCTGCGATCGTTTTTTTTTTTGGTAAATATTTAATTCAGCTGCATTTGTTTTGCAAAACGTTTACAAAGTTTGTGTGTTTGTAATCGTACGAGTATATCGCTTACGTTTATTACAGATAACGATACACACGATTTTGCATAACAACACCAATTTACGTGTACTTGTTCATCATTTCGTCAAATCATACGATTTCAGAGACACGATGACTTTTGATATATTGGATAATCGTAATTTTTGTTTTTCTATTTTACGAGCAACATACGTCTTTGAAGCATTTTTTTGTATTTGATTGAGGACAAATTATTTATAATAAAGGTGATGTTATTTACTTCGGTGCATTTCATGTTTATACGTTGCATATTTTATAATATTTAATCAGTATGTTTGTATTAAATTTTATTTTATATAAACGACGGTTTTTGTTAAAAAACTTTAAAAAATCAAAATTAATAAAGAAAATGATTCTGTTCAGATTGAAAGTAGGAGACCAGGTCTTCAGAATACGGTGGCAATACGGGCCAGTTTAAACCCGATGTCGTGCCATTTTGCCTTTGTGCATTGCATTGCATTGTTCTTTTTTTAATGAGTCCGTTTTATGGCGATTACACTTTACAAACGATAAAATAAAATGCGTCAGTTTGTTTTACGATAAATATTATTCCATGTGCATCACAAAATACGGAAGCCAAAACCTTTCCGGAACATTATTAGGTTTTTGTGAGATTTTATTGTAGCACGGACTCAGTGTAGAAATGAAACCATGTTTCATCAATGGTTATGAATCAGAACAAAAAGTCTGTTGGATTTCCAAATTCTGGTCAGATGGTTGATTTTTACCAAATTTTGTCTTATTTTATTTTTTGATCTCAAAATGTGTTCATTTCTTGACGCCAAACATAAATCAGAAATACAAGATTTCTAATATAAATTGATCATTAGATTTGTACTAATCTTTCCATACGTTTTAATGGTGCTAGAAAATCACTTTAATATAAAAAGTATTATTAAACATTATATTTTTCATACACATTTATACAACCCTGTTTATTCTATAAAAAAAAACTCATTTAATGCCTAATAAGGAGTATTTCTTTAATATAGTTTACATTTTGTGTAGTAGCTTTGCATAATGCGAAATTGTACATGACGGAATTTCATTTCGTGGACTTTTTTGACCCTTTATATTTGAGTGAGCTTACAATTTGTTTATGAAATTACGCACCACAAGAAAAACAATTACATATAAGCACAAATTTCTATTTTTTGTAAGTAAAACCATAAAAGTCTGCGGTTAACTACGAAAAACGAATTGTAAATAAAATAACCGGAAATACCGGAAAAATAAGTTGAGCGCTCTTAGAGATTATAGTGCTGATAATTAAGTATATATAAAAACATGGTACGTTGCCATTTGATTAGCTAAACGCAACGTCTCATGTAATGTATGTAATGACAAAATCATGTGTTTTTTATAAATAAATAAATGTAAGTAACTACTAATTGCACTTAAAATTGGCATGTTATTAATAAATGTGAATACATTTGAACCAAAACGACACAGAGAGAAAGTTTGTAATGCGTATTGTTACTTTAATCTGAAGGTCGAGGTCGTATTGAATTTATTTTAGAAGGATTTTTTTTTAATATTTGGAAACACATTATTGTCGCTGGGAGGACAATACAGAGGAAGGTAGACAATTCGTAGTGTAAATCATCCAGTTTGACTCGCTTACTCAGTTCCTGTTTTACGAACTTCGCTTTACGATCTTGCAAAACGTTTACATGGATTTATTAATGTTTTTCCGTGTGGTGGCCTCAAAGGTATGTCCACTGGACTCATCACCTCGGAGCAGATAAGGTCACGTTTAAAGTCCGCAAACCAGCATTTAGGGGTTATAATCGATGGTGCATAAGTGGAAAAACATTTATCCAGCCTAAACGGTATACTTTATCATATTTTTTTTTATTTTTTTCTACCGTTTGTCAGGCCTTCAAACTTTCGTATCATTAAGTAGTTAGTTAGTTTTAAACATTCTTCACTTTTAATTTCATCACAACTTTTAAACAGACACGTTAAAATAAAAAAAAAAAACAAAAAAATCCCAGTAATAAATAAAATAATACTACTCACCAAAAATGCTTGTATAGATTCGGGCGGAGGAAAGCATTAGCCAGGCTCCGTAGAGCGCGGCCACGTGCACATAAGCAAAGGCTATAATGTTTCGCCACACCAGCGACAGGTCTCTATAGTCTGCCTTTTTTAGCTCCTTAATATCGGCTACCAGTCCTCCATCGATTGTCTCTGCGTCGTTCTCGTTCAGCACTCCCGTGCATTGAGCGGTTGTTGTTGCGTTCGGTGCCATCTCAGTTCTGGAAACAAAACAGTTAGTTAGTGAATTATTTATTTAAATCATATAAACATGTAATCTCTCTGGTAATCAAAATCACATACACAAAACACACGCACAGTTGTTTATATACGATAATAAATTGTACACTTAAAAACACACGACTTGTCCGTGTTGTTGCTTACTTATACCACTTTAATATGTCTGTGTTTTACTTCAGATTCAAATTACAAAACATTCTAAATTTAATTAATTAAAAATAAAAGCAGAAGTTTTTGTTTTTATATGCAATTTATCATTTATACACAACGTGTACGACAAGTCCGACAGTATATACATATACCCATATGCCGTTACATCAGGCTCAATCTAATTAACCTAGACCTGTGGTAAGGCGATTTAGATTATATGCATAAATACCATTTCTAACACGGCACAATAATAATAGAATTCAAAAATGCAAAAACACTGAGGAAATAGTCAATTTTGTGTATATTGCATAATATCAGCCATTGGCAGGTGGTAATCTTAACTTAACATTTAATGAAATTAAACTTGTTTTTTTACAGTTTGGCAATATTATATATCAAGCCTTTTAGCGCTTGCAGATTCACCGCCCTTTGCTCAAACTACGTTTCCAAATTGCCATTTATTTTACATCAAAAAATGTCCTTCTGTGAGCGCGACTGCTCGAGAGACGCGACAAGTCGCGTAATCGCGATGGGGTCTATTATTTTGCGAAGCTCATTAGGTAAAGTGCTTGAACATATTATCCTCCAAGCACTAATAGATCATGTTTGAAAAAACAATGTCATGTCGGATAATCAATTCGTGTTCAGAGGACAACACATCAACTTTCGAGAGTTCATAACTATACAGTGAGCAGTAAGGCAGCGAATAAATTTAATCTAGGCATCCTGCTACTGTACTTTGAAAAAGATTTCGAAACCGTATGTACACAAAAACTTCCCACGAACAACTATATGCATGGTACTTGCGTTTTTGTCTGATCCCAATGAGGTGTACTTGGCTTGTACATGCTGTACATCCCCGATATGCCTACCCCCCAATTTGCTTTAATTCTTTAAAAGTTTTCTTGACCACGTGGAAAATACAAATAAACGGTACTAAAACATAGGCATTGTCATACGAAACAAAGGATTTAGAGCTTTAGAACTCCAAAAGACAACAATTTGCAGATGCGTCATCAGACAAGGTCTAACATATGGCTCTCCGGTTTGGTGCAAAATAACCGAATCGCACCGCAAATATCTCCAAGTAGTTCAAAATAAGGCACTCAAGCTTGCTAGATAATTGGACTATAACCACCCGACGGAAGACCTCCATGACTCTCCGACTCTGAAGGACTACTACTCCACTCTAAATTCAGTCTTCGCCGATAGATGCAACTCATCTGAGCATCGCTTAATAAACAATATTAGTTTTATGTTTTGTGTTTTTGTTATCCTAATTTTAAGTATTTATCAAGTTTTTTCCAATACAATAATCTCAAATCACAAATCTCAAACCTTGTAATATCAAACGAAACAAATCATGAAAATATAATTATTATAATTATTCAATAAAAAAGGATATATTTTGTAACCGAATTAGCCGAGATTGGGACATAAAACGCGTTATGCGTTGACAATAATTTTAATTTTTTTTATTAAATACTTAAAAAGGGTTGTTTATTATTATTGAAAAAAAAAACTTATGCACTGAAAAATTGCAAAACTTAGAATTTTAAATGTTTTGAATTTTATTAGTCACAATCCGCCACTGGTATCAGCATCTAATATACATCTATATAGTATTATATACGATACATCGTGTTGGATACAATTACATCATCATCGCACTAGCAAAAAAGAATAGAATGGGTTCGGTATGCGATATGGTCGCGTGCAACGCAACGCGTATCTTGACATTTTTATGCAATACGATCATTATGGATATATACATATATATAAATTAGTATAATAAATTTACAGGTACTTAAATAGAATGACATTAAAGAAGAAGCTATTTTCCGATGTGAGATTAGAACACATTATGTTGATATTCGTGTTATTATGGGTTTTTAGAAACAAACAGAATTAAGAAATTATTTATTTCATTGGCTAAACAAATAGAGCAGCAACTATAAAAAAGGACTTTTTTGGCATACAAAAGGATAAAAAAAGTTAATTTTTTAATTAACAAAGAATTTTATTTATCTATTAGAAAAAAATAAAGTAAGTAAATAAAAATATATCAAATTTAAATAAAACATTTAATTTTCTGTTTTTTTCTGATTTTTTTGTGTGTGTCAATAATTGTTTGTTTGAACCTTATTTCTCAATTCCAATCGCTATCGTTGTTTGGTTCTGAATGACGGATTCATTTCCTAACGTCGACAGATATTTGCTGCCTTCAACTATAAGCCGAATTTCCATATCAGATTCTAGAATGGTAATCTCCTCGCAGGTTCTTTATTTTGCAATTCATTTTCACGATGTTTATCCAATAATAGCTTTTCGCTTTTTCAGCATTTAAAAAAATATAAATATCGTTACTTTGCATTTTTCACATTAACGTTTTAAATATTGGGAATGATCCAACTGAACCTTGCAGTATCAAATGTTCTTTTACAATTCTTATAGCTATAATTGTGTCTTTAAAAAGCATCCTATTTCTTTATTTTTTCTACTTGATTCCAACTCTTCATTTTCAATAACGGTTATTTGCTCAGATTTAAAAATATTGTATTAAAGTATAGCTGTCTCCACAAATTTCTGGTGGCATAACCGAAAAATTATTTTTTTTTCAATTGTTCTTTCCGGTTGTAAGTATCATTCAAAAATTCGGACACATGTGGCAGATGGCATTGTAGATAAACATTCGATATAACATAATTTAATTTCTCTGACTTAGCAATTGATAGTGTTGATTTTGTAATTTACCCATTCTCCAAGAAAAGTTGCGCTTTGTATTTTGTTTTTATCAGTATATAACGCAATTATTGAATAATTGAATATATTAATAATGCTGGTATGTTCTCACAAAATTTTGCTCGGATGTGATCAAGAGCACGATTTTGACACACTGGGTCAATAAATAAACCGTTTAATCGATTTCAATGGAAGAAAATAATAAATACACTTTAAATACATTTTAATATATCTGCATAATTGAAATTCGAAAAATATAAAATTAAATTGCTTAAAAAGATTATTCATGTCAATATAGGAAAAGTGAGCAGTGTACATACATTTTTAAATTTAGAATATTTTGAGAAAAATGTTCACGGATATACTCTTAAGAAAAGCTACTTTTCGAAAAAACATATTGATTTATCGACAATAGCTTTTGCGAACGTGTACATGAAGGTTCAAACTGCTTCCAGTCCCCGAACAAATTTCTAGGGTAGGTATATTTGACGCCTAAAAATTAGTTCGGGTCAAAATGACCCAGTGTGTAAACGGAAGGTTAATTAAAAAGGAAAAAAGGGTTTTCTTTTAAAAAAAGAGGAGAATTTAATTAAAAAAAAGGTAAAAAGATTGAAGGAGGCCTGATATTCAAATGATCTCATTGCTGGCATTCTTAGCGATTTTGTCCGAATTGAATACAGGATCCCAGGAACTTATTAATATGTTGCGTATAAAAATGTTCTAGTCTTTATAGTTTCCTAGGCATCTTGTTGTAAATATATTTTTTTATTTTACGAATAACTTTTGTGGTGTGTGGAAATCTGTCGCATTTTGTAATGGTCTGCAACCCAAATATTCATATAACAATAAGTCATTCGCCCAATAAAAATGGTTTCTTGTCTTTGATAAATTCCAACATCACAAATTACTGGGGTAATTTATTATAAACAAAATAAAGTGAGTCTCGTGTGTATCGTTTTCTTTTTATTATTATAATATGGTAATTCACACACATTTGCATAATTGGATTGGTCATCAGCTTACATAGAGAATAACATGAGTATATAATAACATTGCCTATTTCTAATTTTTTTATTTTTATCTCTTGTTATAATACAATTATTTACTCAGAGATAACAATTAAAAAAACAATTATTTAAACTTTGATGAATTACGAATACAAATTATGCAAAAAAACACCTTGTTTAGGGTTTGAACTACAGGCCTATACCAATACATTATGCGGTTCATTTTTTGTGTTTGTAAACTGGTGTATATAAGTAAAATGGGCTGATGACTAATTTTTAAACTAATTGGTTGTCATTTATGATCAAAATGTGGTCATACAAATGACGAAAAAAACACTTTTTAGATTTTGGGGGAAAACATGAAGTTGACCCAACTTATCTTATGAAAAACTCGTCAATCAATCTTATAAATGGTCAATCTTATAAAATGGTCAATCTTATAAAATGGCACAAAAAATATGTTTTTCGAATTAGGAGGGGCGGTAAACGTGAAGTCGGTCTTCCAGAAATTCTTTTTAAACTTATTTTTCACTCTTGGTAGAAGATATAGTTATTTGTGGTCAACAAATGGTGGGGTCATATTGGAGGTCATTTGTGGTTAAAATTGGTCAATCGAATGACGAAAAAACAACTTAATATTTGGGGGGGAAACGAGAAGTTGGCCAAACTTATTTTAGTTATTTGTGGTAAAAAAGTGATTAATCATGTGATTAACCGCCAAAATTTTGTATTTTCAAATAAACTTTTTAAGCGAGAGGGTGATCAAACAATTCTACAAATTTGTTGCTTTTTTATTAAATCTAAAAATGCCTATATTAAATTTTATATAACTGAATACTATAACCATATTGCAACATTCTCGCTAAAATTACTATTGGTCACATCACCAACATAACTTATGCAAATTACTAAACAATTTATTCACTGTTTTTGTTATAATTAAATTTGAATTACGCACTCCTGATGACTTTATGCTATATATGTGCTGCAAAAACGAACTTTTCCGTATTTTATGGATGTGTGAAGCACACATTTGCAGTAATTATATAGACGCTATAACTTATAATATTAAATTACATATAAACATGGAAATTTGTATAGTATGTCGATCAATTTGACGAGATATATAAATATATATAGGTAAATGCACGCGCATACACATTGCGTTTATGTATTCAATTATGAATGTGATGTGTTACGTGAAAATTTATAAATATTCAATTTAATCGTACTCGTTAGTGGACAGACTATATATCTATAAACTATATAAATTATATGTATATATACGAGTATATGAATTATGGAACGAGAAGGTAATGTTTAAATACACACAACTGAATGTTTGAGGAAGATTTGTATACAAAGAATGGTAAAATAACTCGTACCGAAGTAAAATCATAATTAAAATCAAGTGGATAATAAAGTAATGTAATGTAATTAAAAAAAATGTTATTAGGTCTATATGGCAATTAAGTATGTAAAAGAATATCACCCAAATGCTCCTTAAGGCACACTTCGACCTTTATGTCAAAATTATTAGATGATATCATGGTAAAATTTTTCTCAATTAGACCAATTTGGTTTTGTTATATCGCCCTTCAGTTGTAGAATGTGGGTAGGTTTAATTTTTTGGCCCCAAGGAAAGAAGTCAAACTGAGTCGCCCATTTTCGTAATAAGTCTCAAACAATGTTGACACAGTTATTGTAAATCTATTCATTATGCACCATACCAACAATATCCTAAAGTGTACAACACACTACCAAAATGTCAAAATATTTTGTTATTTACTTGAATCACCTGGGTTATAGGGCTACGCCACCGCTAACACTACCACTATAATATTATATGCAACTGCATATTATATATATATAAATAAACTATATATATAATCCAGTATACAATAAATGAATGATCTGGGACGAATGAGTCTAGGTACTGCGCGCAATTTCAATTTATTGTTCACGACATTCAATTAAACTGATATATATACAGGGTGGGCCATCTATTGGTACCTTTTTTTAATTTCGTCGTATGACAACACCAAACGAGTTACAGACCCGAAATTTCGACAGTTTATCTGCCATCTGCGACACGAAACAACATGTTTTCTCTTGAAGAGCGTTTTGAAATTTTAAAAATTTATTTTCAAAGTCAGTGCTGTGTCGCCGAAACTGTACGAATTTTGAATAGGACCGAAGGAGCTATACGCAAATTGGTGAGGAAAGTTCGTGAGAAAGGGATGTTAGTGGATGACAGAAGTGGTCCCAG